>BMAO01000358.1:0-25006 GCA_019973975.1 Trichonephila clavata | reverse complement strand
TGGTTAAAAATAAATGATTTATTTTGAGTAACTGAGTATTAATTTTTTTCTCTGTATGCAATAGAGTCCGTTCCTTAAGGCATTAAGAAATACCAACTATGATTTTCAAATTTGTTTTCCTTCATTTTTAAGAGTTTCTTTTTGATAGTTGAACATTAACCTTATGAAATTTTTCAGTCGAAAGCAGTTCAGTTGAAAACAATAGCAAAGATTTTAAATTATATTCTATATTCAACAACTTTTATGATTTTTCTTCTGTCAGATCAAGACATGATTATTTATTTTTAATTTAAAATTATAATTATAATGAACATTAGGATGAATCAGAAATTCTTTTCAGAATTTAAAAACCTTTGCGGAAAACATGTATGGTATGCTTAATAAAGGGAAAATTTAAATAAATAATTACTTTTTATGATATGTACTGCCACAATGGGAATAAAGAAGTTTAAGTGTTTAATCTTTTTTAATGATAACAAGTCAAAACTAATTTTTGCTAAAATGAAACACCGACATTTGAGTACTTGTCAACATTTATTGCAATGAGAGGACACATACTCACTGGTTATGAGACGAAAAATAGAAGGTAAATTTAATAGTTTTTTTTTTAGTATTAAATTTTAAAAGTCTACTGTCAAAATTATATAACACTAGAAAGCGAAAGACAAAAGGAAAAAAACTTGAATCACATTGATTTAATGATGCGGGGAAAGAGCTCTATTATGAAATGTCCCAATGTGAAATTGCATTATTTACTACTCAGTATTCACTAATCAGTAATCGTCGATTTTGATTATTTATCTTGTAGCCAAATAATTGTTTAGAATATAAAATCATGTGACCAAAATTAAGTCTTTTTCCATTTTTTCCAAAAATTCGACCTCTTTGTAGTGATACATAGCACGGACACGAACAATTAGAATGGCCTGTCATGTCCTCTGAAATTGATCCCATCGGACACGTATAGGACGTCCTTGGACGCTCAATTGCAGCTCAAATACCATCTCTAATGACCATCGATGAGCTAACGAGTGCCTTGGTGCAAAGTCAATGGGTTGTGCTACAGGAGTTGATAAAGACCCTGGTAAACAGTATCAAACTCCGATGAGAGAGTTGTGTAGCTGTTAGGGGCGACTATGCACCCTGTTAGGCATGTTTCTCTATGAATGACAGATGTCGGTCAACAGCTGTTCTGGACAAGTGACCCGTTTCCTTATTTGGTTTTTATGCTGTGTCCATTTTTGTTTTCGCATATATTGGTCTTATATCGGATGATATTTTGGCCAGGTTTGGTTTTACTTTGTTAGTTTATTTAATTGCAAAAAAAGTAAATGTCCCTTAAATTGTTTTCTCCAATGTTGTAATGAATAAAAATCTACAAGAAGCAGAAAAAGATACTTTCTCTAGTCCTCAAACATTATAGGAATACTTGGTAATATAGGCTAAAAAAAGACAGACAAAAGTTTTGGATTTATTATTTAGTGCTTTAAAAGTCAACCTAGTTCAGTAGCAAGTTTTTTATTTTAATTTTTATTTCTAATGATTTGTGCCCAAAATAAGGATACGTCAAAGCCATAAATCATTGATAATTTATGTTTCTCGAAGTAATATTCTATCAAGCAAAGAAAAAAGCAAATAATTTTTTGTTAAACATTTGCGTATTTCTGTGAATTTAAGGGTGCTGACTTTTTTAATTTTAATGGTTTTATGGATGTACGTATATGTCATTTATGTTTTCCTTTCTTGCGTTTTTGAATTATTCCAAATGAAAATAATTAAAAACTTATTATTAAAATACAAATATTTCTTGTTTTTCTATTTATAAAAATTCAAAACTGGTTTAAACCGGCTTAATGGAAAAGTCTGGATTCGAAAACCGATTTCTTAAAAAAAATTTTTTTATGTCCTACCCATTATTATAGCGACATAGCCAACAAAGATGAAAAGCGGTCTTTGGATAAGGAAGCATAGAAAACGTTTTAAACAGCCATTTTGGCGTAGTGTTTTAGAAACAACAACAAAAAACTAATTTTTTTTTCAGTGAAGCTCTAAGTTATACAATGTTTACCTTAAAAGAGGATAAAGGCAAGCTGGATTTGCGAGCTTTTCTTTGAAAGTTTTCAGAACTATGTAAGAAATTTTTCATTTTCTTTTCTTTCAACTATAGATTACATTCTTCTCAGCAATAGAAAAGTACCTTCCACAAGTTGTAGAGCATTGTTTTTTTTTCAGCTCTCGTATCAATAAGACTTTCCTTCAAAAGAAAAAGAATTTTTTATCCAAGAAAATGGAAAAATCGAAAGAATTGAAATAAAATTGTTGATCTGTGTGCATTTTGAAAATGGATGTGTAAGTGGGACTTGGACGTTACTGTAGAATAATATATATATTTTTTTGCTTATCATTTTTCTTTTTTCTTCCGTGTAGTTATTATTCAAATTTACTTTGATGTGCACTTTTAGCGTTTTATTTTTTCCTGTAAAGGACAGTTAAATTCTCACTTTTACGGTATATTTTAAAGTAAATATTAAATTAAATTTTTATTTTTCAAGAATTTCACGTGAGTCAAGTACGTTTACAGACGGGAAATTTTCAAATGTGATGCATGAAGAGATGATCCTATCGAACATGAAATCGGGAAACTGATGGTTAATATTCGTCTTAAATGTAAGCTCTAAAAGGTGCTTCTTAAAATGTTTATTTTAAATATTCATGATGACTTTAGCAACATTTCTACCACTATAATTCAAATGTGTGCATTTTATTAAAAATGTTGTTAATATTTTTCATTGCAATCGCGAAAGTAAAAATACTTCTATAAGAACGAACGCAAATTGATGTAATCAAATATATATAATTTTTATAAATCGTTAGCAAAAATGTAGAATGTTTTTTTTTTTTAAAATTTTTACTTGTTAAATAAGTCCACTGAAATTGCAAGCAAATTTATATAATAACAAAATACAAACCATTTAAAACACTCAAAAATGTATCCGATCTACTCCAAAGGGTTGTTCAAGCAGTAAAAGAAATAAATTTATCTAGTTACTCACGACTCATCAAGCGATCATTTTAAAAAAAGATGTAGAACCTGCATTCGTGTAGAAGGCAAATACTTCGAACATTTACTTCATCAAAAGTATTACAAAAATGTTTTCCGTTTTAATTTTAAATTTATTGTAAAATCTGAGCTTAAAATTGAGTTTTCTTAAATAAAGTCATTTTGTAAAAATAATTTTCATAATTGTTATGAATAGAAAAAAAGCAATTATTGTATCATTTTGGAATCTTCACTAAATAGGTCATCTTCTGAAATAACTTTCCTATGGTAGTATGAAATATTTTTCTTTTAATGTGATTCAAATTTAGGTGATATCATTTTCTCAAACCGACTCAAACTGGAGCAATTTTAACTAAACCAACAAAGTTTTTTCTTCTCGATTTGTGACTGTTATCAATAGTGCAGCTATGTAAGATTACGTTAGTGAAACCATCACTGTAAAATTGTGAAATTTGTTGTCACAGTACATAATGATGTAATTGGGGTGCCATCTTTCCATATCCAAAAATATGCTAATTATCACCCAACCAAGTGACACGGAATTTTTTTTCCAGAAGTGGTATGACCCTCCTTTCTCCCCCACGCCTGCTTACCATTGAGTTTTAGGATAACCTGTGTATATATACCGAAATGTTCATATTTTGGAAAGATAAAAGTTGATCTTTTAATCTATTGTTCGAAAGAAATTCATTACATTTTATTTGTCATAATTTGCTACACAATTAAATTTTTATCTTCAGACTAAAAAACTTATTTCTGAAACTGAAAATACAGTTTATCCCTGAAAAACAATGTAGGATGATATTTTTTCAAAAGAAAAAAACTGTTTCGAGAGATAATTACTCAAGAAAAAATATAACGTTCCTTTAATATATTTCTTAACCTTCTCTAATTTTTTTTAACTCATCTCTTACGAATTCATTTAATGTACTTTTAAGTCCATTACTTAACTTTTTTCAATTCCTATCATTGATTTTTTGAGTTAATTTCTAAAATTAGTTCCCTTTTCTGATAACTTTTTATAAAATTTTGTTGTCTTTTCAAGTAATACAAAACGCAAAAAGCTTTAAAAAGACAAGAGAAAAAGGATTACTTTTTCTAAAATCTTTTTTTCTTTCATCGAAACCTGAGAGAAACAGATAACTTAGTAAAAGTTAACTGAGAATCCAAGAGATTTTTTTTGTTGAAGTATAGTTTTTTTTTTATTTTTTTACTTCTCCTGGAAATCACTTAAGTTGTTTGTGTTGATTCAATACTATTGGAAAACTGAAAGTAAAGAAGCGCTTATAACAAATTTTATTTAAAAAAAAGATCTTAGGAAGAAATTTTTCCAAATCATTCAATACTCTTTTTAACTAAAATTAAATAATTAGCCATTACGAAGGTCTAAAAGTTAAAGGTGACATAAATAATATTTCTAATTGAGTGTTACAGATGTGACATTTATTATACAATAAAGTTTCATTAAAATCTATTTGAAGAATTATACACATGGAGAGGAAGGTAATGGAATAAAAGATGATAATTATTTCAATTTCTGTAATACGAGGCATATCCGGAAACTAAGCACCGTTTCGTTCTTCCGCTACTGCTGTTGGAGTATCGGAGTTCAACCCTTGTGCACGCGTGTCTCTGGTTGGTGATCAGTCCGGCGATGCCCTTACAACCTGATTGTGTTTTTACACGTGTTAGTGAGAATTCAAAATGTTTAAGTCAATTGCCGATCCCACCGACAGTGAAGTGCGTTCTGCAATCGGTTTTTTTTTACCAGAAGGAACGCTGAATGTTAAGATAGTTGAAATTCATCGTCTACTTGCAGAAATGTAACTAACAAATTATACCTTTATTATATAAAATATATAATAATTAGATTCCATATTTCTTCAAAAATGCTCCATTTTAAAATGGGCTTTCGAAATCAAAATTTATTTGCTTATAATTCTTTACAGGAAATTCGTTTAAAACAAAAGAAGGAAAATTTTCTTCAACAAGAAAATCAATGTTATATATTTGCTATCAGCTTCAAATGTATTTTCTTTCTTCCTGAGGAGATTTCTTGAATAGTATCTTTTTCATCCAGTATTTTTAGATGTTTATCAGAAAAGTAATTTAAAGCTGTTTATCTAGAATTACATGAGGAAGAAAAATAATGGAATTGCTGTTTTTGTGTTAATTCAATCTATATATTATTTTTCAGACGAAGTATATAAGCAATGTGCAAAAGAAAGTAAACACATAAGCTATATTTGTGACACAGATTAATGATAAGTAAAGAACAAGGTGGGATTTACATTTAACTCCATGATATCGAATCGTAGTTTTTATTTCCGCTGAGATTTCATTTCAGATCTTATATGTTATTATTTTCATAATGTTTCAAAAGCAGTAATTCACGAGATGTGAGAGAAAAACTTACTTATTCAAATCGTTTGAATGCAACTGGTATCATTTAATATATTGAATAAAATTAATGGCAGAAATTATAAATTGAAAGAACCTTGAAGGATTTAAAAAAATTCTTTTTAAAATTTTGGTTTATTTGAAGCTATTAAAAATCCCTGACAATTTAAAAATGTATTTACCAATATTGTTTAAAAAGCAAATACAATTTAATACATTTCTCTGCTTTGCTAGAGGTAAAAAAAGTACCATTCTGAAAACACATTATTTTTAGAGTTACTGTCTATTGAAATAATATCGGGTGTTGTTTTTTTTGTTAAACTTTCTCTACTCTGATGTATTAAAATATGAAAAAATACGCTTCTTAATTATATGTTTCAAAAATCTTAGCTCTGTCTTTTAAAAGAATTCTTAGCTATATACAAGCAAAATATCATTAATGTAAAAGCATTTTTCTTAAAAGGAGAATGTTTGGAAAATAGATCATTCTTTCTTCCTTTTTTCCAAAAAAAATTGCATTTAAATAATTTGTTATTGTAATGGTATTTTTAAAACAATTATATGTGTGTGTGTGTGTGTGTGTGTGTGTGTGTGTGTGTGTGTGTGTGTGTGTGTGTGTGTGTGTGTGTGTGTGTGTGTGTGTGTGTGTGTTGTGTGTGTGTGTGTGTGTGTGTGTGTGTGTGTGTGTGTGTGGTGTGTGTGTGTGTGTGTGTGTGTGTGTGTGTGTGTGTGTGTTTCAATTTAGTTAGCACTAAGTATCCAAAAATTATTCATCTATGTGCTTTCTCAAAATCACAATTCCGAAAGTATTCGAATACCTCAATGATTTAAAAAATTAGCTACAATTGTTATTGATAGAAAAGTATGAAGTGCTATTCCATTTTGGAGTCTCAATTAAAAGAGTCATTTGGCAATAAAGATTTCAATTAAAAAAGATTTGAGACACTAACTGCCAATTATTTATATTTTTACATATTTTAACTCGTCCTGCATGTTTATTAGTTTTAAATAAACCATTCATTTCTGCTATACTATAAAAATCATCAATCACAGTGCAATGCCTCTCACATCAATATATATAAATGGATGTTAGTACATGACCTCTTTTCACACTCCAACACCGTTCAACCGATCACTATGAAAATTGGCCTTATATGTATTTTTTGTGGAGAAGGTTTTTGTGCTATCCTCTTTGTTGCAGCTCCTTATCAGGAGGAGCTACAGCATATCAAATTATGCACCGGTCAATCAATCTCCAAGTTGCCAACATGGTTGCCAAAAATGATGTCAACTTGGCTATGTCGCCAACATTTTGCTATGTTTCCATTAATCGCCATTATAATGTAAGGAACGGTGTTGCTTGCGAATATTGCAGCTTTGACATAAAATAAATACAACAGAAAGTAATTTTAACGTATTACGCATCCAGATATATAAATAATTGATTCTATTTTAAGCGTTCAAAATCGACCCACAAGAGAGTTACGGGGCGTTAAAAATAAAAAATAAAATCCTTTTCATCAGCTATTAGATCTGCAGCCTTAAAACTTAACAAATATGGGGGTTTTTTTGTTCAGCTGATAGATGCAAAAAGCGTTTTCTTTGTTTAATTTGCAATTCAGGTAAAAACTCATAAAAAACTTCTTTATCCTTCAATCAGTATTGTTAAGTTTTTCATTTCACCGTTGCGAACAACGAGTATACCAGATAGTAAAATATATAATGCATAGTTTATGCTTAATTGACCAACAATTTTATTTACATTGTATTACTCTTTTCTTATTTTCATTTTCTTGAAATGCACTGGATATAATTTATATCACATACCCTTTGTATATACCTATGCATATAATAATTATGAATAATTGCGAAATGATTTAATTACGACTGTTGCTCTATCAAAGTTCTTTCTCGATCTTCATAGAAAATAAAATAAGCAGCCATAGAAATAAACAAATCTGTTAAAATGCGGAACGCACAAGTTGTAACATGCTGACAAATAGCGTGAAGCAACTCAGAGCTGACTGACTTGGCTACATTTTTGGGTCAATTAACCATTAATTAACACTTCAAGCCCTGAGGGAATATCCACTTAGGAATAAAAGAGATCCATCTTAAGACAGAACAAGTCATCCTTTCATATAAAAAAAGATATTGCCACGGGTATGTAATTTTTTTGCTGAATAAGTGATTTATCTTAAGAAAAAAGAAAAGTGTACTAAATTCTTTTTCATGAGTAAGTGTAGTTTCTTAAGGCAATATCGTTTGCTAACTTTCGAAGATGCTTTTTCTTTCTTAAGAGATCCTTCATAATTGTTTTGGTATTAGTTTTACTAGCTTTTAAGGAACAATGAAAAAAGAAGAAAAAGAGGAGTTTAATACACATTCCTTGTGTAATGAATTTTATATTTTTTCTATTTTGTTCCATAATGTTGATGCATTTATTAATTAAATTTTCCATTAATATATACTGTTGGATATGTTATCAGCTATAAAATCTCATACATATATATGATAGTTTAAATTAATTGTGATTTAATCATTCGGCTTTATTTTTCTTTTTGGAAGCATACTGAGTATCTTTGCTTTGAAAGGATTTGTTACTTACTTTGGATTCATATCATATTATTTTTTAATACTTGATTGTATTTTAATGTTAAATTCATTTGTATTTGTATTTTTACATTTTTTGAATCGTTTATAATGTGTTTTTTTATCCATGACATGCGATCTAAAATAATTGTAATCAGAACAAAAAAGCATGACCATCTGGCGAAGAATATTATTAAAATTAAAATTTTCTAATTGATACATATTCTGATTTCTCCTTCATTTCTTTTCTGCTGTTTGTTTTTATTTTTGAATAAAACTTTTAAAGTCAACACACTTACTCTCCTCTTCCTTCAAAAGGAAATTTTAGAAATCAAATGATTTCCATATTCTCTCAAGTTCATTCAGAAACTTTATAGTCTATTGAGAACATCTAAGGTCAATTTAGAAATTCTCTAAAAATTTTTGATTTCTCTGAAGTTTATTGAGTCTATCCTCCATCCCCATTTTGTTCAGTAATGGTTAGGATATTTTCAGAAGACTAAATCCTAGTTCTTGGATACTTTTACTTTGAAACTACTCCTGGTGGAGGGTTTCCCAAATAAAACAAAGTATACAGATTTTTTGTTTTTATTCGATTGCTAGTAATTACATTTGCGATAAATGCGGAGGCAAATCTAGTATAAATGAGTTGGCAATCGCATTATTGAATTTTGTGTCATATTCCATATGAATTAATCCTATTTCTGTCTCAGCAGTCCATCGTCTTGTTTTCCCTTAAAGAAAAGTTACAATCGGTTGATTGGCAGGTAATCTCGAACTATTTCATTCCAAAGTGATATCCAGCGGTGAGACTTTCTAAATATATTCAAAATGGCGCTTCGGAAAAATTGTTATTTTTCATTCCTTAATGATCACTTAAGTAAAACTGTTCCAAGGGAAAACAAAAATCGAGAAGGCAAAAAGCTTCTTTTTCAAATCAAATTTAAGGTAAGAATTTCGTGCATTATAATTATTGTTTGGACTATCTTATTTTTTTCTCATCCTTTCTTATGTGTACTGAGTGCAAATTCATTTAAAAATATTTCAATTGATTCACAACCTCAACGTAAATTTAATAAATTATTAAATGTATAACTTTTATTTAATAGCTACATTATATACATAAGAAAGGGAATAATATTTTTTCTAATAATCAACAAATCAAGAAACATTTTGCGTGGTAAACACGGAATAAAATATTTCTAAACAAGAAAATATATTTTACTAAACACCTCTCCTCTCTAATACTGAATAATGTTGCTTTATTCATCACAAATACAAAGACTATAAATATTAATTAATATTAATTAAAGTCAAAAAATGGAGAAACTAAATAAACATTCCTTTTTGGATATTGAAGAAAATTTCAAATATTTGCATCAATAAGTAAACAAGAGAGAGAGAGTATCTTGTTTTGTCAAACGTACATTCTGCTTTTTAATTTGCTTAGTTATCGATGCTTGATTTATTGACAGTTCATGTGCTGATTCATGTAATTAACTTTTAGAGAGTAAAATTAAATTTATTCCGTCAATATTTTACACGATGGAAAAAAATCTCGAATGTGCAAACAATTTTAACAAAATTAATAAAGATTCAGTGTCTTTCAAACAACGGATCACAAAATAAGTTATTTTTCTTTTTGTGTACATTAAATATTATCAGAAATTATTTAGAAAGGAAGAAGAAAATAAATGCATAATAGCTTTTAAAAAAAGAAAACTATGCAAAATATTTTTGAAAGAAAATGAAAGTTTATTTACTTCTGTCAAAGAGACTGCGTGCTTTTGTGGAGCTTTCGTAAGAAATGAGAAGTGCACTTGGAAACACATAGTTCGTGCTTTACGAAATTAACCTTTTAATTACTGTAAGAGTAATTAGCTCCTTAATTGACTCGCATAAATGCTTATTTTTAATATGTTCGACTTCCACGTTTAAAAATACTTGTTGGAAGAATTTACTCGTTTCAAATCTTTCACCTGATTTGGGCTAATATGCTTCTTTAACATTTAAAGTTAATTACATTTAGCTACGTTAAGTGTGGCAAAAAACCGTTATAATTTAATTAGTAACTCAAGCTTCATTTATTCGTCTTTTTACTCATTCATTGAGAAACATAACTCTCATAGTTACATTTCCCATAATTAGAAAAATCAATCCCGAACGATAGATGATATTGAACTTACTCTTCAATGAATAAATGAGTCAAAATTCAATGCTTTTTGCTTTGTAATTACACTGATGTCCAAAATTAAACTTAGAAGAACATTTTTACAATAAATAGAAACGTATCATTGTTATTTTAAAAAATTTACAGCGTAAGTTAGGAAACGATTCCAGTTTATGAATCCAGTGTCCATGGTGAAAAGGATCGTTTTCCAATTTAAAAAATGGAAGTAAAATTTCAAGCTGAGAAAGTGGAATTTTTAGAAATAACCAAATTTGTTATATTTACAGGTTTTGCGACATAAGGAGACATAGCTATTACCTCTTGAAAACCAAATTTGTGAATGAAAATGTGTTTTTTAATTAAAGTAACACCAATCTCTCTCACAGATAGCAGTTAAAATGACCACACGGAATCGTTTCAACCAGGGTTCTACAACCCCAGGGCCGCAGACTAGACAAAGGGTACCGAGCCGCTCATGGAACATTCACCTATTTTCATTTTATTTACTGTGGCGTATTCCTCTCGGGTTTGTGGGATTTCCCATGGAAATCACTTTATCTTCCATGTTAGAACAATTTATAAACATTTTTGGTTTAACTCTATTTTATTCTGAAGGCAATTTAAATGCAATTAAAATAAAATTATTAAATCAAAACAATCTAAAATGTAAACAATCAACCTCAGTGGGCTCTCTCTCTCTCTCTCTCTCTCTCTGTGGTATTATTATCAAACATTGAATCGGTCCGGGGCAGTAAAAAGGTTGATGAGCATTGGTTTAAGCGATTAATGGCGATGGAGAACTGTCGTTAGGTCAAAAGCTGGACAGTCATTGGTAAAGTCGTTAGATGGAAACAAATTCCCCGTATGGTGATCTCCCGATTATGGTAACAGTTTCAGACATCGGATACGATCACTAGGAAGATTGGACCAAGTTTCCTAAGAGAGACACTCGCAGATGATCATCAAGTGGCTTCAAATGAACAGCACCATAGAAGAATGATTTCTTAGCAGCCGTCTCAAATCCTCACTGTTTCGCCTTTTAATCATGTTACCTAAACAATCTATATACAGACGGCTAACTAAGAGAGGTTTTCATGCCCAGAAACCAGTGATTTGTTTTCCTTACACAGTTTTATAAGAGAATCCTTTTATCTCGCGCGCGCGTGGAGCTGTGAAAACCACTCTTGAATAGAGCAAAAATAGTCGTCATGTCCTGTTCAGTGAAGAATGGCGATTATTGGCTAGTTTTCATCTAGGAAGGACATAAAAAACGTTTAAGTTCTAAAAATAACAGAGAAATCAAATTTTGTTTAACAGTCTCAATATTCTTAAAATGTGCACTTTGTTTTTAGTAAAAAACATTCATAAGCTTTTCATTGTTTTAATTACTTGTTTACAAACTTCGAAGTCGGGAAAGATATTTGTGGTGAGAAGCGTTTCCCTCAGTCCTTTACTTTATAAACTTTAAGCCTTTTTTTTTTACTTTTAATGTTTAAATTCGAAACTACAAGACAAACCCTTTTATTTTTAAATGTGAGTAAAAATTGTGAAATTAAATTTAAGTTTTAAAAAGGCACGGAGCAATTTTCATTCATTCGAAAAATTTAACAAAATGTTTTAAATTAGATGAAAAAAACTTTTAATATATAAAATATATTTGAAATTTCATCAAAATACAAATTAAACTTTTTTAACATTTTTGAGCTCTTATGTAATCTTGAGCTCTATAAACACATCATTAAACAATCATTTAACAGTCGAAATGTTTCTAAAAATACACAATTCCTTACGCTATTATAAGTTTTAAAATGTCACTTTCATTTATAAATTTAAAAGGTGTCTAATATGGTTTCCTTAATATATTCCCTAAGTTTGTAAATAAAATTTACTACACAGAACAACATCTCCCTGTTGTATAGAAAATACAGTTAAAAATTTCATTATGTGAATGAAAGAATATTTTAACAATATCTCAAAATCAGTTTCGCACTTTATTATTTATTGATACTCTTATCGCACTGATTTTAAAATATTACGTATAAGGTCATAATATTTCTCCAAATATAGCCCTACATAAAAAATGCATTTGAAAATTTAATTTAACGTGTTATAGAATATACTGTACGAATAAGGTCTTACCGAAGCGTAATTCTTTCGAAATAGCATGCAGAGACCTTCTTTATTACAACGGATTCCAAAAGAATATGTTATCATCTCTGTCTGTACAAAAATAAGTTTAACAGATGAAATTTATACACCCCAAGAGAAAGGAACAAATCCTTTTGACCTAGCAGAAATAAAAGTAAGGAAGATACATTTGACAAAATAGATTGAATGAAATCTTCCTGGCACAATAGTGTATTCTAAATAATTATTTGCAGCTTCTTGTAAAAATAAATTTTATTTTCTATTGTATAATAAAGAAATTACACTTGTATCAAAACAACTATTCGAAGCAAGTAAATCAGAAAGTTTTGGTTTTTGTCGAAACAGAGAAAAAAATGTAAGTTTACATACTTAAATATTGTTACTCTCTAACAATGCTTTTTAAATACCTTAGTAAATTTATTATAAATAATTTTTCTTCGTAATTTGTTATTCGAGATCGTTCTTTTCAATCATGTAAAGTTCCCTTCCTGCCGGTTCGGTGGCGTAGTTGGTTTAGCTCTGGTCTCGTAAGCCCAAGTTTATGAGTTCGACTCCGCCCCCCCCCCCATTTTGATTGATGCAAAAAGTCAACAGCGGCATATTAATTTATGCGGATTAAATTGTACGGATTAAAATATGCGGCGTGTTATAAATCCTTTGAGTGCCTGCTTAGCTTCAGTACTTTTGGTGAAATTTAATTCCTAGAACAATTTCGCATCGTCGGAGCTCAGATGCCTCCCTCTAGGGCGGAAACTGGGCGACAAAATTACATTGCGCCGCAGTTGGTATCTACCTATATGGTGCCACTCTAAAAAGTGTTACCTACTCCCGAAAAATGTTCTAGGTCTGCAGTAGTAATTTCCAATCCGCAGCTCTATTTGAAAAACAGAAATCTTCTCTTGTCTGACAAAACCTTATTAATTGGTAGAGTTATATATATAGGGAAGTTGCGGTGGCGTACTCAAGGAGGGGACACACACTCCCCCTACCATGAAATTTTTAATTTTTACCACAAACAATTCCATCGGCTCTTTCATCTACGTGTTTTTTTTTTTTTTTTTTTTTCCTAATGTAAATCCCCACAAGGGCATAACATATACCATTGAGTTGCATTAAAATCTGGTTACTTTGCAAAAAACCCAATATATCGTGCGTGCGTGTGTATAAATTGTTACAAATATATCAATGTAATCTGTACAAAACGGGAAAGAGATAACAAGGAATAGGATCAAAAATGTGGATAAATCGTTAAAACATCATGGGCCACAATAAATTATTTTTAAAAATTTAAATAACTAATAATTTTTATAGAATTTATTCAAATAGCTTTAAATAAATTTATTGCCTAAAATATATATTTAAAGTTGATTCCATTTTTCCCTTATTAAACTTAAACTTGTTCTCTCCTAACATATTTTAGAAAGAGTTATTCTATTGTATCTAACAATAAATTATTTAAAATTTGAAAAGTAAAAATTTGTATTATTAAATATAGTTGAATGCATCCAAAATTCAAATGCAATTTATATCAATTTAGAAAATAAAGTTTGAAAGTGAAATAACTGCAGTTATTTCTTATTTTATCTTGTTATCGTGACAGAGTAACATAAATTTTGTTGTCTATATTTCTGTAATACTTCTTTAATTGCTATAATATTACATATCATTCAAATGCGAGTCTATTAAATGCTTTACAATGCCTCCAATAGATGGCAGCACGTGTAAATATTATTATTAAAATTGCAAAGAGATGTAAATTTAAATTAATCCCTTCAAATTTTTTCCCACCATCCCCACTGATCATGGCCAAGTGCAATTTTTAATGCTCAACAAAATACAAGATAAGGGATGAAGACCTCATCAGAGATCATGTGCCCCAACGACCATTCTACCGATAAATTAATCCTTAAAAAGGTCTTAAGGTTTTTTCTTCTTTTTTTCCCCTTTATGTTTTTTTTCTTCGAACACTTGCTCTTGCATTCATTTCCCCTCTTTTAAGATTGTATGTCAAATACATTTTATTTCATGTTATAACTTCAATTTTTTGCTGGATTCGGAAAAATATATATATAATGCAGATAAAAAATTCCCGGACGTGTATTATATGAATTAGTTATTCCTTTTAAGAATAAAAAAGGTTGACAAATTATAAAATTCCTCAATTCCCGTGATTTTTTTTTTCAGAAGGCTTCAGTGGAGTAAATTTGCTACAATAAAGGCTTCCAGAATTCGGAATATTTGAGAGAGAAGGTTTAACATTCTTCTATTTTAGTTATGCATTTGAATTTTTAAAAAGTAATCACAAAATATTATATGATAAATTAAAACTGTTTCTAATTTTTTTTTTAAAAACTCAATCCGTGGACAAAATATAATTAATAGTTTTTAAAATACCCAATTTTTTTTTTTTTTTATATTTGGTCTAGATCGTAGGGTGGGCAATTATTTTGGTTCCTGAGCCATATTAGGGACGCATCTTTTAAAATGGTTGCATTCATTTGTTAACTTGGGATCTCGGAAAAGGTATCATGATCCATAAAATTAATAAATATAAATTAAATAAAATAGTTGAAGTTTTACTCAATTTATTTTTTGTCTAATTTCATATACCTATATTTGAAAGCTTATTTAATTTTAGAATTATTTTAATGAGTCAAATGTACCCTTTCCCACTTTTCTACTGTTTTTTTTTAAATCAGGACTGAATTGCTTGTTGAAATTCTCATCACTGCCTGCAATTAATGCCAGCCAACTTGCATCTATATTTATATTTGTTGATCTTGATGCAAGAAAAACTTTGTTTACAAATATATGTTGACCAAATATAAAGAACATTTTCTGTCTATTTGCTCAGAGGGCTTCAAAAAAACTGTTTTCGGGTCGCAATTGGCTCATAGGCTGATATTTATTAAACCCTGACTCAGGTAATTGCTGTTGGAGATGATCACCAATTAACGTTGGGGCTGGTGTGAAGGCAGCGGAAAAGACAAAAATTTTCAACTGGTGCAAAAAAAAAGCCTGGCTCGGCGTCTTTATTACATTAACTTCACAGAAAGGATGTCTTCGTATTTTTAATACTTCTTTCAGTTTAAATTTTGATCCAAAACCATTATATCTTAAATGTGTTGTGTCGTAAAAATCAGCTCCAAAAAATCGAAATTATAAAAGTTAATGACAGTACATTTTTTTTTCCGCGGGAAAAATTTTACTACAAGTTTTATTTCCCTCAGTCTCGAAAACAACACAAGGTCATTTGTAACACACCTCGCTATTTTGAACCATGTTCAAGTGACGAGGATGGCACCTGAGCTGCCTCCCCCTCTCCGAACTTCCACACTACGTCACCATGAGAACTTGCTCTTGTACTGCTTTCTGTAAGTGAAGATATAGATTTTTTACTACATTAAGACCAGAAGATTGAGTAGATGTTTTAAAGTGTCATTGTAGACTTTTTTTTTAAGAATGCCATGTGCATAGAAATATCTTCTTTAATTTCAAAAATTTGTTCCAAATTTTTCCGAAATTTCTATTTTTTACGATCTTCGAATTTTTTTTCAGAGTATTGAGCAAACATGTTTTATCCATTATACGTCAATAAATACAAGAGTTTACTCACTTCTCTTTCAAACGACATTAATTATACTTTTTGGTCGGATTATTTCGAAAAATTAAAAAAAAAATGAACCCTCGACATTTCAGTATTTAAAAAATAACATTAAAAAAAATGTTATCTCATTTTATTCTTTTTTTCATTGTCCTTTGCAGTATCTTTCTTGTTCAGTACTTCCTGAAAAAGAAAGAGTTGCCATTGCTCATGTCGCCATCTACCAACATCAAAATGAACTATAACTGCGGAAAATAGAAGCTCTTCAAATAATACATACAAAAAAAATTTGCAATTAGATTGTTGGATCCCTTGTTGCTGTTCATGCTACATAACCCAATTCATCATTACAAGAATATGTAAAATAACTCTTTTTTTACAAGTTATATGGGAACAAAAATGGGCAAAGTGGTTATTACAGAAAAAGACAAACTAGATGAATGTTGAATGTTAATTTTTCTTCAAGTGGCCTTTAATTTTTGGAAATAATACCACTATTACGATTGATTAGCAGCTACACTTACAAATAGAATAACCAGAAGACATCCCCAAAGATCAGACATTTGGAATGTATGCTGTAGGCAGGTCACATTGAGAGAGAGAGAGAACAAAAGGCCATTATCTGTTGCATGGACAAAAGCTAAAGCAATTGTTAAATGCATTGTATGTATCTATGGGGTGAAGTTTTCAAATGCTTGAATGCGATCAACTCATTTGCCGATAAACCTGAATTGTTAAAACACCAGTAATATATACAGTAAAAAATATGCTGGATATTCTTCTATGTCCAGTGGCGGAACGGAGAATATTAGGGCCCTCCTGCAAACTCAGGTTTTGGGCTCCAAGCTAGATCTCACTAAGGGTACGTCAGTCGGACTTTGGTCCCCCTAGAATCCTGCTTAATCCCCTGCGATGGGTACGTCACTGTCTATATATGTCTCTCATCTACAATATTTTGTACTTTTTCATAAGTATAAGATACCATACACAGGAGATGTGAGGCAGAAATACTCTCCCGTTTCTTAACTTCTAAGAACGATAAATCTATATAATGTGCCGTCGTTTCAGATCCTCCTCCTCCGGTTTATCTTCCCATTACTGAGTTACGTCTTGAGACCCTGAGCCCCTTAGAATAAGTAGAACCCACACATGCGACCTTTTAAAGCAGACAGTATATAGTGTCGGAGATTAGAACCCACGACCTATCGATTCGTAAGCACGTAACATACCAATAGACGAAAGTGATCACTCTTGTCCAGAGGCTGTTACTGGTTTAATTATATATTACCACATATAGCACACATTATTAATTAATCGCAGAAACGGTAATCTGTAAGAAATAATTATGCATGACTCGCAATCTAGACTCAAACCGAGACACAAACCGACTCGACCGTCTGCCGCCTTAAGACTAAATGAGTACTGATGGAAGGCCTGGACGAACATGACATAACAATGCAGTCTTGCACCTGTTGCCAGTTGGCATACAATTCTAAATACTCAGTTTTTTTAGAGAATATGTCGGAATAATATTTGATGATTAAAGTTATTCTGTTCATGATCTTATAGATACCTAGGCCCGAGCCCATTTGGCAATACCTCATAGCGTCCTTGATGATGTGAGTACCACTTCGGTACTGAGAAACGGATGATCATCACATCCGTGTAAATAAAATCGGATTAGTGTTCCAAAGAACACCATTTTACATAGATATATAACCAATATTTGTGTTGTGATGGCAAGAAGTTCTATCCTCTGTGAAAGAAGATAGAAATCTTAGAACATTTAAGCAATACTAGGATTTGCTAATAACATATTGTTATTGTTCATATATCCGAGATATGTCATTCAGAGAATCATTTTTTCGGCGATAAATTACAGATTCCATGAAGCTGATGTATTAGTGGATTTCTTCTGCGCTTTTCTGATTCTTTCTCGGCCAGTAGGTCCATTTCTGCAAATTAAACACATATAAGTTATGGTTGTAAGAGATATTAAAAACGTCACATCTCAATGATTTTTAAAATCTGTCGAGTACTGTTTGGTTAAATTAATCGCAGGTGTGTTTGGAACTGTTAACCGTATGCAATTACATGTCATAACCATAGGTTTCCTATAGCCCACATTGTATTGATTCGGTGAGACGTTTTACATTAAAATTATAATGAAAGGCAGGAATTACAACTCTTCCTTAAAACTGTAATAACTTCATAATACATGCACATGCATATGTAGTTTGTATGAAACCAATGCATTCTTCATCCAAAGCTAGGCCTTTGCCTATTCGAATTATTCAATCTGGATTTTATACTCATTGGTCGTACTTTTTTTAACCGGACAACCCGCATTTAATTTGAATTAAATTTTAGATACTTATGTATTAAATTATCGACCAGTTTCACCAAACCAATAGATATAGCTAATTCAAAAAATTTTCTCAAATGCTGCCATAATTATTATTACCTAGGTCGAAAATGTATGGGAAAGTTTCCTGTATTGGCTGTATATCGTGGTATTTGGCAGCGTCTTTTGATTTAACACAGTTGATCCACGGTATAATAAGTAACAGACTTTACTCTAAGATTGTTGCTATTAAAATGTATACAAATTCTTTTTTTTTAAGTTTTCATGTGCTAGAGTATACACGATGAAACTGTCTCGATTAAAAGCTATTTTCACTTTAGATTTTATCTCCGGTATGATTTAAATAAAACCTAACAAAACATTTTTAAGTGATGCGGGGCATATTTTCACTTCTCGTTAAGGACATTATACAATATTTACGTATCATACCATCGACCAATTTCATCAAATCAAAAGATGTTGCCAAATATCGCGATATATAGCCAATAACTGGAAACCGTTTTCACGCATATTCGAAGATAGTAATGATAACAATGACACCATTTGGGGAAATTTTTTGAATTGGCGATGTCTTTTCGTTTGGCGAATTTGGTTTATGGTGTATTATGTAAATTTCCATTATGCACACCTAAGTATCTTAGAAAAATCATATAAACGCAATGAGAACTTATCATACTACCATCGTAATTTATGAATAATAAGTGGTGAAAATTTCAAAGCCACACCACTTCAATGAAGATAAGCAATTTTGAATTCAAAAAGTATTGCCAACTATAAAATTCCTACCAACTGTGTGTTCGGATTTGATTTTTTTTTTTATTACTAATAAGAGATGCGTTAGATTGCTCTCATTCTGTCATTGAAGTTTTAAATCAACACAATTAATCCATTTTTAGAACATCTGCATAAAGAGCATTTCAAACAACTGTCGATTTCATCGTCAATCTTTAATACATTTCAAAAATTAAGAAGTCAATATGCCATCAGAAAAACTCTTCAATAAAAACCGATATATTTCTTGCGGAGATTTTAAATTTGTATATGAACATCTGCCTTTTTGCCATTCAAATAACTCAAAGTGCAACGAAATATAACATTTTTAAATATGCTTTTATCAGTTAAAGTAAATGATCGGGAATTCGTGAGGTTGATGAACTTAAAAGTAGAAAATTTCTTCTTTATGTATCGTGAAGTTAGGCTTACATATGAATGCTTTCTTGAGATTTATCTCTCTACTATGAGAATTATTGTTTTTTAAGGTCCATAACAAATAGGATCTTTTGACAGTTATTAAGCACCTGTTTTTAAAACTTATGTTTTTAGGAGAGGCGAATGACGGTATTCTTTAAAGTTTTACTTTTTAACTTTCTATGTTTTTCAACATTTAAAAAAAATCGCCATTTTTAATATTTTTATTTTCTGATTATAAATAATCATGTCTGATTATTTATTGTAATTTACTTCTCAGTGCACTTACATGGGAATATTTTTAAACGAATATAAATAAGCAGTCTAAATATTCTTTCGAATTATTTTTTTTTTAAAAAAATACATATTTTATTATTTTATCCTGGTAAAATACATTTCCTTTTTGAATAAAAAAAAATATTTCATCCCTATGTTGCTGTCCAATTTGTGATATAAATTGAAACGTGAAAGCTTTTTTGAGTATTGAAATTCTGCCACATTACTTTGCTTCAAAGGCGATTTTTAGCGCGTTTTTCACGTAGTGTAAAAAAAGCCCTATTAGGACGCAAATTTTGTCTTCGTCCTCGTCTTCATCTTCGTCTTTGTTCCATATTTTGTCGTACTTTTTTCTCAGCCAATAATTAACTGACTGACCTCGGTTTTTCGGCATTTGGTCGCATTTGTGCCCTAGTGAGCCGAATCATATTTAAATTTAATAATTAAAAATTTTTTTTAATTGTTTTAAAAAAAAATTTTAAGTGTAGTACACTACTTTCTGTTAGTAAAAAGTTCATTAGTTGCATTATTGTAAAATACAACATGTGAAAAACGCGCTAAAATTACTTGGCCATGCCAATGATTGATATCTTGTTTATAAGTTACATAGACTCTTACTCAAACATTGTTATATTTAATACTGTTTTCTATTTAATCAATGTGTTCACAACGAACAATCCGTTTGAACGATTGCTTTTTTGTTTGTCAGTTTATTATATATATAAAAAATCGATTTTCAATATACAGTCGGACCTCTATTTAACGCGAACCTCTATTTTGCGAACTTCTTCTTGGATCTAAGATCATTTTACTATTTACTTCGTAAAGTAACCTCCAAACAGCGAAGTCCATTTTTTATTTAACAAACCTTTTCTTTTGTGATTCGATTTCTTTCCCTCCCTACTTTTGAAATACTTTTAAACAATGAAAATTATTCTCTTTTTTTTTTCCCTTTTTTTAAACACATTTTATGGTGATCAATGTCCTTGAACTAGCTTTGCCAATAGCTTAACTCATCAAGAGCAATAAAAAAAATTTAATTTTTTGTTGTTGAAACATTTACAAATCCCCATGCGCCACAAAGTATCACACGGAACTTACAGAAGTAAATATGAAACACACATTTCAAAGGAGAGTGTGAATATTAACGTCGCACTGTTCAGCTACTCACATTACAAAGGGAAAAAAAAAATTAAAATTTCAAAGTCATGAAGGATTACAAATATTTACAATACATTTACAAAACTTTCAAAAGCACTTCTGGAGAGGATAGGTGTGTGGGAATTTGAAGGACAATTTATATTAATTCCCTTGAGAGTCAGTGTCTGAGGATCCTTCTTTCTCTGACAAACAAGCAATAAAATTGCAGTATTTTTTTAACAAAAAATTCAATCAAAAATAGTAGATTTCATCAGTAATTAAATTTGAGGACGCATGTGGCAATGTACGCTGAAAATTACTAGCTGTAAGAAAATTCATTTTTAAAATTACTTATAGACTAAAAATTAGAAAATGTCATTAAAATACATTAATTGTAATGTAATTTTTTGTAAAGTTTAAAATGTAATTTTTTTTTTTTAGGGTAATGATTTTTTTTCTTTTAGATTTCTTGTAGATTTCTTTTTTTTTTATGGGTAAGATATATAAAATAAATAAATATTAATTTACCAAAAAAAAATCTAAGAATAATTATTTTTTTTAATAATACATAGTGCTTTGGATTTTAAAATTTGTTTTGTGTGTTTTATAACTTATATTAAAAGATAAATATCTATTTAGTGAATTTTCCAAATAACGAACTTTTTTTCGGTATTTAACGTCTTCGTTAAATAGAGGTTAAATATATATAAAGCATAAGGATGATTTATATGATTCTTATGCTTTTTTGTATATTAATATATGAAGCTGTTTCCTAATTTTTCCACTGAAATGGTAAAAGAGACATTTTTTTTTCAATAGATGCTTAAGTGCTCAAGTATTTATCTTAAATGAGAATGTTCCCAATGCTCCAAATCGAATTCGGTTCTTTGTAATGTTTCTCTTAATAGTCTTATTTCAAAGCTCCAAATTTATCCTGCTGGGACATGATATTCTTCTGATTTGCGGATGATATTCTTCTCTGCTTCTAAAACAATGATCTTTCTCTTGTTTTAGTGTGTGTGTGTGTGTGTGGTGTGTGTGTGTGTGTGTGTGTGTGTGTTGTGTGTGTGTGTGTGTGTGTGTGTGTTGTGTGTGTGTGTGTGTGTGTGGTGTGTGTGTGTGTGTGTGTGTGTGTGTGTGTGTGTGTGTGTGTGTGTGTTTTTTGAGATGCTCAGTATTTCTTAAATCTTACTTCTGACTGACCATAGCAATTTTAGCTTCAATTTTATTCTGTGAAATCCAGCATAGTGAGTGATTATTAGGAAACCAAACATACCATTTTGAACGAAAGAAATACTTTATGTCTTTTACCCTTATCTCATTACAAAATTGAAAATTTATACCTGAATTTAAAACCTGGTTTTAATTTAATATCTGAAACGTTTTCTTGATAGTTAGTTTTCTAAGAAATCATATTTATATTTAAAAAAAATATTATAAATTACAACAAGGATTACCTTCCACGAAACTTAAGGTATTAATTTCGATGTTTATGCTCTTATCTACATGCAAGGTATTGTGCTAATCATTACATAGGACTTCATAGTTTGAGGTCCTAATCATAACACAAAGATTACCTCTAAGTACCTTCGGCATACCAGAGGCGAATTTTATTACGTGTCCTCTGTGATTATCATTTAATAATAAAATATTAGCTTTCCTCTTATCGTTATTGTTATCTTCCTAAAATATTGCTTCCAAAAATAATCTGTATCAAACTGTGACTGATTTCTCTAATCCTTCAAAGTGGAGTGTCACCCACACAATAGTTACGGCAGTAAGGTTGAAGAATTTCTGTCTGTTTGCTTTATCATTTGAAGCAAAATTGATAACTATGTTGATTCTGTATTTGCAATTAATTGAAACGAATTAATTCTGTTGAAATGAAACATCAATTCTGAATTCATGATGGATTTGCAATTTTCATTGCTGAAACTTTAAGGTTAAGCAAACTATCAAAGGAAATCATGTAGCACAAAAAATTTTCTAAATGTTTGATTTGGTCTTAAAGTCTTTGAAAATACATCATCTAGTAATATTGTTTGTAGAAATTCATAAGAAATTTTAGCTTGTAGTTTGGTGGGGGTGGGGAGGGCACTTCGTTCTTCCGAACCTTCATCTCCATTGCAGGTCCTGGATGACATCCAAATGTCATCCAGGGCATTCTGGATGACATTAAAACGCTTTGAAAAACTGCCCGTTTCAAAAAATAATATTTAAAATTTGAAGAAATAACTAAAGTAAAAAGAGAAATAACTTACAAATAGAAATAAAATAAAGATAAAAATCCATAAAAAAAAATTATTGACTTATAAAAGATTTTTTTTTTTGTGTGTGATGGAGTGGGAGGAGATAAAAAAAATAAGTACATGGATATATTTATGTTCTTTGCTTTTGCTCATGGCCATACCGTAATCTTCAGAAAAAGAAGAATTGAGAGATTTCTTGGCTAAGAAAGCGATCAAGTGATATATAGATTCTTCAATTTATATTTGTTTTGCAAGGAAAAAACACGAAAGTCTTATCCCGCTGTGGTTTTCTAGTATTCTACTGAAAAAGAAATACACTCATGTCCATAAATTAATGATAATTCAGAATCACACTGAAATTGAACTCTAAAATAAAAATTTCACCTGTAGAATTATCACACATATCTTGAAGAAGAATATGTAAATTACAGGAAACCACCAGATGGCGCGGATAGTTCGTCACAATGACGAGAGTGTAAGAGAGGAGTATATAGGGAATGGGTGGCTAAGAAGTAAAATTGTTCACAAGCGCTTTAAAAGCCTTTCAGTGCAATAACCGCATAGTTATGGCACAAAAGAAGCATTTGGATGATTTTTTACGTGGTAGAATTATCGTGCGACTGGAATGTGGACGTGTGGACGTACCAGCGGAAGTATCCGAAAAACTTGGAATCGCCCAGAGTTCATCTCCAGGCTTTGGCAACGATTCCAAGATGATGGTAATGTGAGTAGATGTTACAGCACAGGTCGCCCCCGAGTTACAACGCTTAATGAGGAACGGTATTTGGCAGTTACTGCCAAAAGAAACAGACGGAACACAGCATCAGACCTATCTCCTCAACTCTCTTCAGCTACCGGTACGACAGTTTCAAGGCAGACCGTGTACAGACGCTTAGGGCACATTGGTCTATCTGCTCGTAGGCCTGTCAGATGTGTTCCCCTTACCGCAACTCACTGTCGCCTGCGATTAACCTGGAGTAGAGAGCATACATTGTGGACACCGCAACAGTGGTCTTGTGTGATGTTTTCCGACGAGTCCAGGTTTAGTTTTCAGTCTGATTCTCGCCGGACTTTCATATGGAGAGCGCTAGGTACCCGTTACCACCAAGAGAACACCATTAAACGACACCGTTACGGTGGTGGAAGATGGTTCGTTTGGGGAGGAATTATTCTTGGTTCCAGAACTGACCTGCATGTTCAGAGTGTAACGATGACAGGCCACATATATCGGGATGTCATTCTTGAACAACATGTACGTTTGTTTCGGGTCGCCATGGGTGCTGAATTTCTGTTTATTTGTGACAACGCCCGTCCTCACCGTGCAAACATTGTAAACGAATGCCTTCAATCGGAGGATATCACCTGTATGGATTAGCCAGCATACTCACCGGACTTGAATCCAATAGAGCATGTGTGGGATATGCTTGGCCGACGAATTGCAGCTCATCAACCCCCTCCCACCTGTCTACCGGAACTTCGGAGGGCATTGCTTGATGAGTGGTGTAATATTCCCCAAGATCAGATTGATAATTAGATACTCAGCATGCGTAGGCGTTGTAAGGCCTGTATTGCATCGTCTGGGAGACATACTCCGTATTAACCATCATACTAACCATGTTATACTGTTTTTTGTAAATAGGTTCTTTTTTTGAAATTTGCTCCAGAGAGTAAAAATCGCAATTTTATTAATTATGTCAAACATATAGCATCTTTTACCTTTTGTTTAATAAATAGACTTTACAAATAAGTCAAATTTGCTTTGCTTCTGTCTCTTCTTTGCCTGAACTTCATTATTCTTAATTTATGGACATGA
>BMAO01000357.1:0-31508 GCA_019973975.1 Trichonephila clavata | reverse complement strand
GTTAATTAACCATTTTTTGAAATTTTGAGTACATGTAATGTCTCATATTTGTAAAGGCATGTGTTCAAATCTGATATAAACAAACTCATTTCAAATTGAGCATGTCCATGTAGTCATTTTTGAGTATTTCTTTTTTCTCCGTGCATGCTGTCCCTTGCCATGATGAATTTCGTGGACCTGAATCTGACGCAGTTGAGATTAGGTGGCATAAGAAACAACAACAACAATTTTTAAAAATTCATTTCTGATATTTTGGATATAATTTTCTAGAGATTTTAGTAGACTAGATCTTTTTAATAATACACATTCACCTTATTACATTGATTTGCTAGAATGCTTTGGGGCTCCAAGCCATACTTGACATCAGTCAGGCTAAGGCCCTCCAAGAATTCTGCCATCCTCTCGATGTGAGTGTTACAGGGGGTGTACTTTACGCCACTGTATGATGATGGCTGTATTTTGGTTAAAAGAAGCCCAGGTCTGGGCCTGCAAACAACCTCTCTGTGGCTTAGACACACTGGACCTGCACCTAGAGTTATGGTCTGGTGTAAGCAATTTTCTTTAATTGCAGGAGCACTCTCAAGGTTAATTCACTCACCCAAACTTGTACGTCAGTCTGGTGATTAAAACTGCTGCACTGCCATTTATGAACATCATTCAATGAGGGTTTTCCAACAGGATAAAAACATGCTCTATTAGAGTGTCAGAGTGTTACTTTTATCTGCTCGATCACCAGATCTTCTTCCAATTACGCAGCAACAGGACAGCATTGGACGGCAACGACAGTGTCATCCTCAACCGGAATAAAATAACCTTATATTGACCGATCAAGACCAACAGACTTGCAATTCCATCCCACAAACTGATATCCGATGCTTGTACTACACAATGTATGCATGCTTGAATTTAAAATTCTGCCAGTTACACTGATTTTTAATCTATCATCATTTCTCATTTGAGATTACTCTTCCCACGCTTATATTAATCTGTGACCTTGAAAGTTAAGTCAATTAGATATGTTATTTAGACAAATGTATTTCCAAAGTTTCATTTGTCTACAATAACGTTTTCTTGATATTGAGGTTTTTCTCCAATCAGTGTAAGATGTACACGAGAGTAACTAAGCACGGCTTTGAACTAAAAACAAACTTGTTTGACTTGAATACTATTCGTTTGTTCGATATAAAATTTTCTTAAAAAACGCATGCGAAAAATTTGTACAGATTGCAACAATACAGATATACGGAAGAAAGATGGCTAGGGCTAGCACAACTCAAGTAAGTGGAAATCATCAGGGTAAAACATTTAGGGACGTCTTAAGACTTTTTGATGCCTTGTAGGTCCCATCTATGACCCTTAAAAGCAGGAGCATAGTTACCACTATATCAATGTAGCACCAAGCTACAGTGCCACAATATGTGTAAAAAAAATTGTAAAATGTTAAGGGTCCCCAAGGAATTTTATGTGTGATACAGGGCCCACTCATGACTAGTTACCCCAGTGCTTGAAAGAAGACAATACATGGTATACGTTTTCAAATACTGGTACAAACAGTAACCTTAAGCAAATAAATGTGTATGACTTACATTTTCACAAATCAGCCCGACCGACTACTGTCTTTTGATTGAATGAGTAATGGTGGTAAGCGTAGGCCTACACATGGACAACCGTCATCATGTAATAATGCAATCTTTGCTACTGTTACCAGTTGACATATAGTCCGAAATTCCTAATTTTTTGAAGAATACATTCAAAAATAACATTTATAAGGAATTTACATTCCTTCTTCCCTCTAACCCGGCTAGATGTATGGGAGAAACTAAATGATCAGATGACATGATGAATTTCGATTATTTATTTATCACTATATTCAACCCAGACGCAATAATACTCTAAGTGAGATAATTTTGATCAGTTAGAGCACCAAGGTGAGACAAGATGGCCTGGGAATAATATATTCGATCGGCTTATCTACCATTACGATAACTTATACAAAGCTTGTTTTAATTCAGAAGCGCGCTAATAATTTAACTCTCTAACTTCTACTTGAAATAAGATCACAGTACCTGAACTCTTGCTATCGTACTGTGATCTTATTACTCTTTTAGACGTGGCCTTAAACACCTCTCCAATAGTGGAACTAAGCACTTTCCGAATATTCCAACTTCTCGCGTCGTACATTGTTTACGTATACGTACTACTGCCGGTTTGTTAGCTTCTCATCTATTCACTCCCATCCAAGCTATCCTCACTTCCCTAACTCTCAAAACTCGCGAATACAGAATATATATACTAAACTTAATTTGCATAATCACATTTCCTGTCCTCGGAGAAAGTTGGTTGAAAAAATGATGGCCCAAAAGAATCCCCAAGGAGTTAGTAGAAGGACACATATAGACCCGTCACACATTTGACCGTAAAAATTATTCGAACCATAATCTTATGAAGGCTGACCGAGAACGAGACGAGGTTCCATTGAAGCCGAGACTCAGTTGGCCCATACTTTAAGACGTCTCTGGTTACAATATCGGTTCAAGATCTTTTTGTTGCACGTTGAATTTATAACAAGAATCCATCGAGCTTGGGGCCCTTACTGGCACTGTGGGCTGCCAGCCGCTTAATCCGCCTCAGGTGACTGAAATTAAATTAGACGCAGGCGACAGCGCGCGTGCGCTTAAACCCAGTAGATTGGTGGAAAAGATCAACCATGAATGAGTCAATAAACAAATAGAGACCCCCCGGTGTGGGGGTGGAAGAAGTACTCCCAAGCGAGGCGTGCCGGTGGAAGATGCGGGGTAGAAAGCAGCAGGAAGGAAGGGCAGTTGCAGCAGCAATCAGGACGAGCGGTCGGTGACTGCTTATCCCTTTACACCCAGTCTGAATGCAGTTCGAAGCTGTCTGTGTTGTTTAAGTCTGTGAAGAAGTTAATTGTTGTGTTAGGTCTGCCTCTGGTTTGGCATCGTATTTAAAGGAGGCACCGATATTGGCGAGAAAATTGTTTGGCGCTGTAACTCTGCAGAATGTCATTCCCCTGTTTTTCCTTTCCCCCTCCTCCTCTAAAAAAACCACACGCTCTTTAACGTCTTCCGTAAGTTTGAGATATATCACTGTACACGAAAGGGAATGAGTGGACTCTAACTAAGGTGGGTGGTTGTACATTGTGACAAGTTGATATTGGAGTCTCGAAGTATATTTTGCGTTTGGGTGTTCTATATCTACTCTGATAAGTAGTTTTGTGTGTGTGTGTTTTAATTTATGTACTCTTACAAGACTTGGTAAGCATAGCTTTTCTTCTTTTTACCAAAGCAATCAGACTCAAGTTGAGTCTTGCAACGATTGAGACATCTAATGGGAAAGAAGCATAACATTTCCGATGGAAACCGGGAATATAGAGTAATTTCGTTCTCCTACATCTGAAAAGGAACTTGTATTATAAACAGGTTAAACGAAAATATCAGAGATAAATATATTTTTAGAAAATAAACAAAAGCCGTCATCTATCCCGAAAAAATCCCACAACTACTATATATGGAGAGTAAGAGTAAAATTCTCAGATATGATCAGATCTCAAATATATCATTTTCTAGAAATGGAAAATTACGATTTTCCATTTCGGATCCAATTTGCGCAGTACAAATCTTATCTTTAGATCAGTTATTAAACGTTTCAGTTAATGCAAGTGTCATATGGGAGGGTATTACATCCCTCTTCTTTTTATACGGAATTCCTACTAATGTATCTTTAGAAGAGCTAAGATAGCAATAATTTTGAAATAGTTGAAATTCGCAGATTTATAAAATCAGGTACATGTCCAAAAGTATCTCCCATTCTGATAATCATACTTGAAACCGTTTTACCAGATAACGTTAAGCTCTGATTTATAAATCATAAAATCTAACTATTCACTGACAGACATAGAAAATGCACTAATTGCTTCAGTTTTTCGCATCCATCTCGATTTTGTCAGAGTCCGGCAATATGTTGTGTAATTGTGGTTCTTCTCATCTAGGGGCGTGCACTGTAAGTGCAAGTTGCACTTTAACTGTATGTGCAATCACCCGATAAACTCTTTTCTTAGCTCTTTATACATAACAGAAAAACAAATCATAGAATTAAAGTGTAGACAACACATAGCAGTGAGTGAGGCGCGACGACGATTTCGCGCAACCACTTCTAAAAAATATGCGACAGTACTTAAAAACAACACACAAGAAACAACATACAAGAATTCATAGACAAGAAATTTGAAAAAAATGTTGACTGCTTTCCAAACAATTTTGGAAAAACAAACGGAATTCCTGATGGAATCTTGACAAAAATCAATGGAAACAATGTTTTCTCTTCTATGCAGCATAATAGATTCGGTGACTCGTTCTTCTCAGAGGCGGATTAAAGTAGTTGGAGGCCCCTGGCGGTAAAAGGTTTGAGGCGCATAGGCTCAAGAGTCGAGCCACTAAAATAGTGAAAAGAGTCACTTTTTAAATTCTCTAAGTAAAATGTATTGATTACAATAAAACTCATCAACTAAAGAAAAATCTTAACTGTATACAAAAAAATTAAGAGCTTACAGTTTGATTTCTCTTAGGGAAATTCATCAATTATATTTTTACCATATCCATTTTGTCCAAAACATTTTATTCTGTATATGATATGGCCATTTCTGTATATATATTTGGGCTTGGGGCCCAAACTTGAGTTTGCAGGGGGGCACTAATATTCTTTGTTACGCCACTGGTGGAATCCATCAAGCTTGGGGCCCCTGCGGCCGCCAGGTCCGACACCCACTTAATCCGCCTCTGGTTCTTCTACTCCATGCAGGGGGAAAAAAGAGCATCTGACACATAAAGTACCTCAATAAATGCAATTCAAGGTTCCTCTGGCAATAATGGAAAACTAAACACTGAATTCGGATAAAGAAAAAAAAATCTGTATATATGTTCGTATTCACACAGCATTTTACAATAAATATTTTTTTCCTCAAAGAGGAGGAAACTTTTAGAAATTCGTGAATTTTTTTTTTTCCATTCTTTTCTATTTTTATGGATTTTTTCAATGGAACTGAAGAAGCTTGAATACAACCATTTGGTTAAATATCCCTCCCTTTTCACTTTCAGATACCTTGATTTTCCAAGAAACCTTTGTATCAAGTGGAGACAGATTTAATATACCAAGGAAAAAAGCTTTCATAAAAGACAGACAAAATAAATCAGGAGGTGTATTAATAATAACTGTACCTGCCAATGTTTCTGCTCAACAAATTCCCCTTCAAAAAGCACAAATAGAAGATTTGGAAATACTTGTTGTTAAAATAAATATCAGAGATATTTCTTTTTATGTTAAATATATATACGCACCACGTGGACTAAATATTACCTTAATAAAATCCTTCCTTGATTCATTAACAGATCCATTTTTCATTTTTGGCAATTTTAACCTTCATCACCCGATGTGGGGATCAGCAGAGGCGGATTAAAGTAGTTGGAGGCCCCTGGCGGTGAAAGGTAAGAGGCCCATGGGCTCAAGAGTCAAAAAGAGTCGGTTCCTTTAAATTCTCAAAATAAAATGTATTGATAATAATAAAACTCAACGGCTAAAGAAAAATCTTAACTGTATATAAAAAAAAATAAAATCTTACTGAAGATTTTACAATTTTGCAATACAACTTAATTTCTCTCTCGCAAATTCATCAATTATTAGAGCTATATCTGTTTTGTCCTAAACATTTTGTTTTGTATATAATATGGACATGTTGTTCAATTTGTCTTTTTTCCCATGTACTTCTTAAATTATTTTTCACACGTTTTATTTAAAACTGAAAAACATCTTTCAACTGATGATCTTGTCCATTTTTCCAAATTCATTTCTGAAGAATTTTTAATATAATTTTCTAGAGATTTTAATAAGCTTTATCTTTATTATTCACACTCAACTTATTGCAGTGATTTGCTATTTACATTTATTCTATTCTCAATCAAGGTCATTAGGGAAGTTTCATATTTTTCCATCTGTTTCTAAAGGAAGTAGCCTCCAATATTGTGGTCTCCTTTTTTCCCCCTTCTTTCGTATCAGATTTAAGTCATATCCGCTTTTATTAATCTTTATATTGCTATTAAGGCATAAATTCAACTAATTTAAAATAGTTTGCTTTGAACTAAAAATATCTTTCTGTTTCACATAATTTCATTTAATTTCTTTAGAAAAATACACTGAAAGAAAATAAAAAATTCCAGTGCTTTTCTTAAAAATCAAACATGTGAAAGCAAATAGTGAGAAATGCTCCTATCAAACCAAAAAAAAAAAAAATTATAGAACGAATTGAAACATAGTACCTGAAATTTTAACTTTTCATATGAACAGGCATACCATGCAAAACAAAGGCCGCGGTAGCCTAGTGGTCAAGGTATCGGATCGTGGCTGGCTTGTCACGAGTTCGAGCCCAGTACCACTAAAGATTCGCCGTAAAAGGGAGCGATGCACGTTAAATATGTCTAGAGTTCAAACGTCCTTCCGTTGGTGTGGTAGTTAAGAGAGAGCGGTGCCAGCTCAGGTGTCGTCCACGTCACTTGACCATGGTTAAAAATTACGAGGTCCGTCGCTCAAAGCCCTCGTGTACCTGAACAGTGCAACGTTAACATTCAATCATTCACTCACCATGCAAAACAAGTTAATCAAAATTAAGATGAACAATATCAAAAAGGCCAGCAAAATTCATAGCTCATAGAAGAATTTAATTAAGAGCCTTGCTATTAAAGCCTTAATCAAACCCGCTTGAAATAATTTGCTTTGAATTAGGCATACACAATGAGGCAAATAAGTTTAAGACTCGTCCCAGAGCGCAGGCTGTAATGGAGCCGTGAGAGCAAATGCGCATGCATCATAATATCCATAGAGAGAGTTCTGCTGGCACACTGACTATAAGGTGGGCGCAGTTAGTTTAGTAGTTAAGAGAAGACAAGCGTTTATTAAAGTAGTGAATTTTTTTATCGTTGATTTTTTAAGATGGAACAAAGAGCTTTAACCAAATTTCACACAAAACTTGGTAAAAGTGCTTCGGAAACATACCAGTTCATGAAACAAGTTTACGGTGACTGTTGTTTTGTGTTGGCCCGACGTTTTTAGCGCGTTTTTCACGAAGTGTAAAAAAAACGCTATTAGGACGCAAATTTCGTCTTCGTCCTCGTTCCATATTTTGTCGTACCTTTTTCTCAGCCAATAAGCAACCGACTGACCTCGGGTTTTCGGCATTTGGTCGCATTTGTGCCCTAGATGAGCCAAATCATATTAAAATTTAATAATTTTTAAATTAAAAAAAAAATTTTTAATACAGTACACACACACACTACTTTCTGTTAGTAAAAAGTTCATTAGTTGCATTATTGTAAAATACAACATGTGAAAAACGCGCTAAAATTACTTTGTCATGCCAATGTTTGATATCTTGTTTTTTATTGGAAGAGATACGGTAGAAGATGAGCAGCGTAGGGAAGACCAATTTCATGTAGAACATCTGAAATTATTGATAAAGTACGAAATTTGGTGGCAAATGATCGCTGTGCGTCATTAAGAATGATGACTGACTCTTTAAACATCAAAAAAAGGAGCAATTCGAACCATTCCGCATGAAGGTTTGTGCAAAACAAGTGTGCGCTAAATTTGTTCCACACACTTTATCCCTTGAACAAAAAAAACAAAAAAATGAAAAGTGCGCATTGCAGAGACATTATTTCAGCTACTGAAAACGACCCAAACTTCTTCAAGTCCATTGTTACGGGTGAAGAAACCTGGTGTTTCCAATATGACCCTGAAAAAAAAGCGCGGAATGGAAGTCAGCAAATTCACCGCAAGCGAAAAAAAAACAAGGAAAATTCCATCCAAAATCAAAACAATACTTATTACATTCTTCAATGATAGGGGCATTATCTATAAAAAATTTGTTCCAACTGAACAGACAATTACAGCTAAGTACTACTTAGCTGTTTTTAAAGCGTCTGATGGCCAGAATTCATCGCATCCGTTCAAAATATCGGACTGAAATCAGTGTGTGTTTGTTACACGACAATGCACCCTGTCACACCTCCCTTATTATTCGTCGATATTTGGCAAAAAAATGCCTGTATGTTGAACCATCCACCGTATTTACCTGATTTATCACCCTGAGACTACTCCTTATTCTCAAAACTTAAAATGAAATTAAAAGTGTTATTTTGAGCATATTTCGACTTTACAAGTAATTTCGTCGCATGCTGTGCAGGCCATTCCACAAAGTGATTTACAACAACCATTCGATTCCTTAATAAATCATTGTAAAAAGTGCATAAAAGCAGGAGGGTTCTATTTTGAAAAAAGAACCAAAAAACAGGAATTACTTTCTTGTGTCCATTTCTTTTTACAGACACAGTCTGAAAACTTATTTGCCGCACTGTGTATCTTTTAATTAACTTTTTATTTTATTTACCTTTATTGGTAACATAAGATGCATTCTAGAGTAACTAAGCACAGCTGTGAACTAAAAACAAACTTGTTTGATTTGATTGGTATTCGTAACTTCGAAGTAAAATCTGCGCAAAAAAACGCATGCGGAAATTTTGTGCAGACATACAGTAAATACCTAAGGTTGCCCTACACGACTCAAATCTGACAAACAATGACTCAAATTGTGGTTGCAATATCGGTGTAGGATATTTTTTGTTTCGCGTTGAATTTATAACTGAAATTCACCAGCTTTGGGGGGCCCTTGCAGCCACTTAATCCGCCTTTGAGTGCATCCTACAATAAATTTCCAAAAAAATGTCGATTTCTAAAAGAATATAGAAACCAGAATTATAAAATTGCTTAATGAAAAAGTCAATTCCAGTTACTATAAGCAAGAATTTATAAGTTGCAAGAAATTAAAACACATATTACAGAACACTTGAATGAGGAATATATGCAATTTTCCTGCAAAGCAAGAGTAATTGCTTATTGTAAATCCTGCTGATCATAGACAATACTGTCATCAATAAAGTACTTGCAGAGAGTAAATAAAAATTGTAACAAAAACTTCGAATAATTTCACTTGCTTTAAAATTTAAAATTCATGCGTGGAATCAAGAGAGACAAGTCAAAAGGAAAGGGTTTGAAAGAGAAAGAAAAGAGAATTGATCATATAAAAAGCCAAAGCGTAATTGTTGTAAAATAATTACTAATATTAAAATAGACTATTTGAAAAATAGCATTTGTATGTCATTTTACGAATTGACTTAATTACACCCATAAAGTATACGTAGAGTGGTCAATGGAGTTCCTGTTTCCTTGAGGAAATTTAACCTCCTATCTTTGAAGATTGGGTGTTGCTTAGTTTTAACTTAACCTTAGCCCAGTACTGCGTTAAAGTATTAAATTTATAAAAAGTATCAAGGTTAAAAATAGAATTTGAATAATTTATTAAAAGTTTTATAAACTTAGAGGTGAAGGAAGTGCTGTGAAAATTTTAAATAATCATGGAATAATAGTGCTTAAAGTGAGTAGTTGAGTGTAACAACAAAGAATTTTAAAAAATTAAATAAAATATGAATGAGTTTAATGTGTCCCAACACTACGCGTATCGGGGACCGAGTGCGCTTGCGTGAGGGATTTATCTTTGGGTGAAGAGCGGCTAGCGGGTTGTCCCGTCTAGTCGATGTTCGGAAGTCATCGACTTCGACTGCCCGAAAAACGGGGGTTTATGAAGTACTTTAGGAGAAATGGCGCCGGCCGATCGGGGTGCAGCCTCTCGGAATGGGAGAGGCGCATGACAGTGAACATTGGCACCCATAAAGGAAAAACATGACATATTTACAACACGTTAGAAATGTCAATATATAAAAGTTGTATGCTTATTGAAATTATGCGAAAGAAAATATAATACATTTACAGGGTGATTCGCTACCATACCGACAAACTTGCAGGGTGTGTATGGGGGTATAGAGACGACCATTGGCGTAACAGAGATTTTGGTGCCCCCTGCAAAGTATATCCATGTATATCCGTTGTCAGGCCTGTAGTGCTCATAATATCGAAAACTTGTAGTAGTACAACCTTTCAATAAAATGTGTTCCATCTCTTTTCTCTGCACCATAGCTCTCAACTATGGTATTTGACTATGGCGAACCTGCAATTCTGAGTCGTCTCTGTATATATATATATAACCCCCTACACTTACATATATATAATAAGGGGGTGAAATTTCTCAAAGTAATTTCAAATTTCCATCTTCAAGTTCTACTATTATTTGGAATACCTTTTCATATATTTCAGATAATCTTGCTGTAAGTGCATCAAAAGTTTCAAATAGAAGATTTCAGAATGTAAGGTTTTGGATATTATCTTATTAAAGGAAATGTTTAGCATTTTTCTGGTGGAAATAAACTTTTTGACAAATATTGAGCAAGTGTCCAAAAATAGTGTTTTTCGATACTATAAATATATTCATTTTTCCATGAAGTTTTAATAGTTTGGAAGAAAGAACTTTATGAACAACTTCGAATGCGAGAAAACCTAAAGAGATGATCAGCATACCTCTTATAGGATTCTATACATTTTCCAGCAATATTTTTTTATTAAATTTAAACAACTTTCAGTGAACCACTTTAAATTAGACAAATCTAAAATAAATTATATTAGTTGGTCAATGTTATACATATTACTTTTTTACACAGCCAGGAAATGCTGATTTCTAAATACTGATGGCATGCAATTTAAAACAAAACAAACCGATATTTTCAATAAACAAAATTCATTAGAATAGCTAATTATTCCTAATTGCTACATATGAATATTACCCTTAAATTTAAATTCCATTTACAAAAAACGAAGAGAAGTAAATATTTTTATATTAAATTAAAATATGCACAAACAAATAACATAATCTGACATTATAATTTCTTCCATATAACTTGAACTTCAGAAAAAAATTTTAAAAAAATTGGGATAAGTATTCCCATACGTATTTGAATAAAATGGTCATAAAACAATACTTTCAAAATCTACCAGACATAGTTTTCATAAAATATTTAAAAAGAGATAGAAGTTCCAGAAATAAAATATACAAGAAACATTCTTTCAGAAAGGCAATGAAATTAAATTTTTATTAGTCAATATTATTACATCTTTGCCTTAAAAAAACAATACAAAATAAAAGTAACATGTTAATCATCAACAATGAGCACTGCCCATTATGATTATTCATAAATACATTTTTGTCGATAATTAATTGAAACAAAATTATAGTAACACATTTGATTAGTTTACATACCAGCTTTTTCAATAGAAAATATAAGAATGATACCTTTAACTAAATTATATAAAAGAAATCTTTTAAAAATCCTTGGAAATTCAAAATTTCTAATTTTTTCCAAGCAGTAGATTTTCATTAAAATACTGCCTATAAAAACTAAATGCTGTAAATATGAAAAACTCATATTTTAGATTTTCCATGAGTATGTAAATGGTTTTTCAAATTACCAATTTGAGCGAAAGCTTTGTTGCATACTTAACAAACATGAGGTTTTTTTTTGTATGAATAAGCAAATGGGAACTTAAATTTCCCTTTTGAGTGAAAGCTTTGTTGCATATCTCACAAACATGAGGCTTTTCCTTAGTATGAATACGAAAATGAATTTTTAATTTTCCACTGTGGGAGAAAGCTTTGTTGCATACTTCACAAACATGAGGCTTTTCCTTGGTATGAATAAGCAGATGTTCTCTTAAATTACCAATACGAGCGAATGCTTTGTTGCATACTTTACAAACATGAGACTTTTCATTGGTATGAATAATGAAATGTTCTTTTAAATGACCACTACGAGAGAAAGCTTTGTTGCATATTTCACAAACATGAAGCTTCTTTTCCTTAGTATGAATACGAAAATGAAGTTTTAATGTGCCACTGTGGGAGAAAGCTTTGTTGCATACTTCACAAACATGAGGCTTTTTCTTGGTATGAATAAGATTATGTTCTCTTAAAGTTCCAATACGAGCGAATGCTTTGTTGCATACTTTACAAACATGAGGCTTTTCATTGGTATGAATAATTAAATGTTCTTTTAAATGACCACTACGAGAGAAAGCTTTGTTGCATATTTCACAAACATGAGGTTTTTCCTTAGTATGAATTCGGAAATGAAGTTTTAATGTGCCACTTTGAGCGAAAGCTTTTTTGCACACTTCACAAACATAAGGCTTTTCCTTAGTATGAACAAACAAATGCTGTTTTAAATTACAACTATAAGAGAAAGCTTTGTTGCATACTTCACAAACATGAGGTTTTTCCTTAGTATGACTACGGATATGAAGTTTTAATCTGCAAATGTGAGAGAAAGTTTTGTTGCATACTTCACAAACATGAGGCTTCTTCTTGGTATCAGTATGCAAATGTCTTTCTAAACTCTCAAATCTAGAGAAAGACTTGTTGCATATTTCACAAACATAACGCTTTTTATTGACATGAATAGGCAAGTGATGATTTATATTATCATTTACAGCAAGAGCCATGTTCATTATTTCAAATGGAAATTTTTTTAATACATAGCATTGAAAATGGCCATGTCAATTTCACCTTACAAATAATTGTTTATAATTATAATACTTTGCATATCAGACTAATTAATTTTTAATGCAAAATTTAAATCAAAACATTTACTGTATCATATAATGAATGCATAATATTAAATACAGCTTTAAGATAGCATTTATATAAAATAAATAAAAATTTTAAGAATATTCATTGAATAATTAATAAATTTCTTTTATGCAGAGCTTTAGATTAAATATAAGCTTGTCATAAGCAATTAAAAGGGAAATTCAAAAGAAACAAAATGATTGATGATTAATGGCTGCCTGGCGGATAATTAGAAGGGGACTTATGTATGAAACATGTATCAACAATAACACTTCAGGTATAAAACAATAATCTTCAAAGAAGAACTGGTTGAAATGCAAAATTTAAAATTTTTATAAGGATTCAAATTCAAAGAATGCTACCAAAAAATTTCTCAAATTGTAAAATTGAACTGTTATGTAAAGTGTGATCATTCAAATAAAAAGAAATATATTAAATGTTTCACTTCTTTCTTCAGGTTAGGAAATATTGTCATCATAATAGTGCTGTTCCTTGAGAGGGAATTGTAATTTAACAGCTGAAAATCTGAAATATTTTAATTTTAACTTTATAAGCATTATTAAAAACTTTCATAGAAAACGATGACTTCAGTAAAACACTCCATATTTATAAAGTTAACTTTTTTTCTTAAAATTCTTAATTGCTTTTCTTTTAAGGCTTTAAATTCTCAAGTGTTCTTAATTTGTGAATTTGGCAGGTGAGAAAACTGTTATATCTTTGTGTGATTGAGAAAAAGATGGAAATCTTTTTTTGTTATCCATATTCCACTTTTGAAGAAACGTTTACAAATCTAGGAATATATTAATCAAATATAACAGGATCATTGGCTGAACTAATTATGGTTTCAGAATGAATATATTTCTTCTGATCTTTTTTGTCAGAGCATACCATTCGAACGTTCATTGGGATTTTGAATGCAATTCATTTAATTTTCCAGAGAATGCTTTTCCATTTGTCATGTCTATTTCAAAGGTAGCACTAGCAATCATTCCCTAAAAAACATTGATTATACATATCATAACATGAAAAAGATTATTGGATTTTAAAATTTTTTAGAATTAAATAATATTACATCAGTTATACAAACTAAAGGAATGCTCAAAAGAGGTATATTGAAAAGAAAAATATTGTATTTTGTAAACAGTATGCTGTTAGGTAAATTTGAGTATATTTGCATTCCCTTTATTCTAGATAAACATGAGGTTAAATGGTATTTGAATCTTTGGCACTGAATCCCATAGAAACATATCATGCCAAAAACTTAATAAAAAATCATTAAATTAAAAAATTAAGTGAATCATACTTTCATTTGATGTCTTTGTAATTTATCTTGTTTTCTTTCCAATAGTTACAGTAGGTGTACCTTCCCAAATGAGTGTTAAATAATGTTGCGCTGGAAAGCAGCGATAGTTCTGTTGGTGAAAAATCTTTTAAAGGACATCAGCATCAATCTCCAGAAAAAGATGCCTATTTTCCTCTCTTGTATATTTAAGACTGAGAAATATTTCACCTTTTTTATTAATCATCCAAACAGATTGATAAGCAGATTTGTAACAAAATCAATTATTATAGAAACTTGCACTAGTTTTCTAACTAAAAATTTTCAGATTAAGGTATCATAAAATATTTAAGTCCTAGGAATGAAACTTTCACATCTCTTTTCAAAAAATATTGTTAATAGCATTAAACAATTATTAACAACAGCTCATAGACCAAAAGCAAATGGTAAGGTTGAGAGGTTGGACCAGACAATAGTCTCACATTTAAATTGTCAAGTTAATGAAACTTCTAGAAATGTCCCTTGGTCCAAATTATTTAAAAGTAACTCAAAAATAGAACTTAATGCTTCACTCCATAATTAAATTAACATTAGCATATTTAACTTATGAAGCATTACACTTTACAAATCTTTAAAGCGAAATATTTACTCGCCAGTATAAAAAGTAGAAAAAAAACAATTGTGATAACAAAATTATCACAAAAGAAATAAAAATACAATATGAGACTAAATTGGTTGATGAATTAATTGTAATGTTTCAGCTATATACTAATAATACAAATATCAAAACACCAGAAAGCTTTCTCGAACATTCAATGGTCTTAATAAAATTCGAAGAAAATTTCTCATGTCAATTATGAAATTGAATATACTCACACAGAAGAGAAAACAAAAGTAGTACATGTTTCAAAATTAGGAAAATATCATACACTATGCAATACTGAATTCTAAAACTGAGCCATGTATAAATTACATAAAGTTTATTTCTAAAGTATCATTGCGGTGTATTAACTTTTTTGCATTTTGTGTTGAGATAATTATAGCATTTCAAGATTCATGGTGAATGTTTTTTAAATTATAACCATGGTTGTATAAAAGTCAAAACATCTGATCTCACTGCATATAAATAACAAACTTAACTTTAATGCTTTTAAAAAAATACGTGTGTTACCGGCAAAGTATGAAATTTGAAGTTGTATATAATGCCCAAAACTAACCGGCAATGTATGAAATGATTCATATTTCAAACATTGCCTAGGTATTTTATAGAATGTCTAATGAGAAACCAGTAAAGTATAAAGTACATGTCTGATTTGTTTAAAATATTTCATGGCCAGGCAGGAGACTTTTAACGCATGCCTCAGGCTCTGACTTCGTCAGTTGTTCTTTGTAATTTATTCAGGAGAGTGTCAAAGTTCTCACTTACTTAACCTTGTTTTTAAAAAATTAGTTTTTTTCCTGTGCTGCATGAAAATGGAGGAGCAAGCTGTAGTATTGGAGAATTAATTATGGTCTATAGACATGAAACAACTGGTGAATGAAGAGCTGCCCAAAATGAGAGTTAATGTGTGTAAATAAATAAATAAAAAATACCAGATTTTTTTTTAAAAAACTGAAACTATTTACTAGAAGTTAATAACTGATGTACAAAAAGCCAAAAATGACTGCTAAGAAAGAGCCCAGAGATGGCTATTGGTAGCCGAATAGCTATTATGAGATGTCTGTGGAAAATAAAAGTCAATTCATTTCATCTGTTAAAGAAGGGGAATAATATACAGCAGTGGTCCCCAACAATCAGTTTGTGGATCAAATGGTATGAGGCCACTTATTGAGCATTAAATTATTCCTTTTATTTACTAGAGTGTATTTCTCTCATGCTTGTGTGAACTTTCCCCTTTACATTTCATGTTAAATTCCCTTAAAATTCATTTTTGGTGTAACTGAATTTTATTCTGAAACATGTTTAAATAGAAATAAATTTAAATTATTAAACCAACAATCAAAGTCCCACCTTAAGTAGACCATGGTAAAATTATCAAATGTTGACTGGTTGGCAGGGATAAAAATGTTGGGAAGCACTACTATACAGCAATACATCACAGATTATGAGTTATCTTACATACTTCACGAAGCTTATTTGGCTATTGAACATGGAAGAACATGATAGAATTCCAAAGGAAATTTCAACCAAATAAAAATACGTTACATGCTATAATATAAACTGTACATCCACCTTTGTGATCCTTGCCAGAAAAAACTGAAAATTATTTTAAAAAAGCCATTGTTATGAAACTTTAAATTTTTTTCCTAATGCCAATATATTACTACTTATAATGAGTGGGAAATACAATGGCTTCTAACGACTTGGAACTTCTGAGGGAAGTTTAAAACAAGTATATGCAAAATTCCAGTTAACTTTGCATCCTAAGAATTAAAAATATTTCTGAACAGGAAATTCATCTCCAGTCAATTACAACTGGACTAAGGATTTGTCAAATGTATGCGTAAAACAAAGAAGCAAAATAAGAAATTTTTTAATGTAAAAAAAATGTACAGTAGAATGTCGTTTGTCCGAACATTTACTATCCAGAGCGTCAAATATACGAACCAAAGTCTGGATACATTTTCGAACAGTGCAATGCTCAACAGTTGTTTTGTGTGAGACCAAAAGTGACAGGAAACCCCAACGTCAGGGACGTTTGGGGAATTTTAGTTGTGTGATTTGGTAAACATCTGTGCAGAATATTAGATCAGTTAGTTTCCTAGTGAGGGGGTGTATATGTGCTCTTTTGTTGATGTAGATACCTGGATGGCATGCGATGAAGACTGTGGATTACAAATGATAAATAATGATGAGATTGTGACTTCCGTGCAAGAAGAATCCGACCTTGTTGACGATGAAATGGATGAATACGAGGATAACAACAACGAAAGTAGCAAGGGTCCATCAAATGCTGACGCGTTCTTTGCGTTAGAGACGGTTATGAAGTGGTACGAACAACAATCAGAGTGCTGTCCTACTCAACTACTGCTGCTGAAGAGAATCAGAGACCTTGTAGTGAAAAAATGAAGGTGTACAATGGTACAGCAAAAAATAAGTGATAATTTTCCACAATCAAGGTAAAACTGTGACATTTTGCACCTTTTTTGCTTTTTCTTCAAGCATGTTTCACGGATGTGATGATTTTCAATATTGGTATAGTGTCCAGTATCACATACTGCATAGATCGCATTCGATTTTCGGTTGTCTGAACAATCGCTTATCCGAATGGTGTCCGGTCCCAATTGATTCGGATAAATGACGTTCTACTGTAATTCAAAATGTCCTTCCATGTTGCAACAAGAAGCTGAATTTTAATTTCTTACTTTTTATATGAAAATTTGGTAAAATTCTAGCACAGCACACTGCTGTATTTGGGAACAAATTTTTTTCGCCAAATGGCGCTCAGGAAAGAAACCGCGTTTTTCAAAATGGCACCAGAGACAAAAACAAGAGGGAAAAATGTGGTTTTCAATGTGACGAGAGACAAAAAACATGGTTTCTACAACAGAGAACATAGGAAACATCAAATCAAAAACAAGAAATTAAATGAAAATTCTATCCGAATTTCAGACATCCATACCAAGATTCTATTAATCCTTCTTTCATACAAAAAGCAATCATTACTTCCTTACCTTTTAATCAGAAGAAAATTTGTCAAAGTTTTCATGAAAAAAATGTGGTCTCTAAAATAGCTTCTACAAGAAAAACTGAAAAAGTGTCACTTCTAAAACGCTACAATGGGGGAAAAATCCAATATGAATGCTTTCGGCTGATGAACTAACGATCTCCATTTTTTTCAAACACAAATTACTAACATGTTTCTGACACACATACCAAAATGTTTTCAATTATTCAGTCATTCACACAAAGAACAATCACTTCTTTTTTATCTCTGTAGCAATATAATCTATATAAGCCAGTAACTACCTCCGCACCATGGTGATCATTTTGGTGTAGTGGTTAAGTTACTCGGCTTTTGGACCCAAAAGTCCCGGGTTCTGTCCTACAGGATATGCGTGCCACCTCACCTCCTTCATTCAAAAGAAAATTATTCATTTGTCGAGCATCAAAAAAGAAAGCATGGTTTCCAAAATGGCTTCAAGAAGAAAACAGAAAAACCATTGCTTCTAGGAAGCAATAGTGAGAAAAAACATCGTCCAAATTGAATTTATCAATGCATCTCCCTTTAACTAACATTCTTTCAGCAGTTATTTCATTTGAAAAAAAAGAAAGGAAAAAGCCACTCATTCCTTCAATTTTAGCTTTCTGGAAAAAATATCTTACACGTTTTCAAATTGACTGCCAGAAAAAAAATGACCGCTGCCCATATCAGGAAAAACTGAAAAAATCCGGTCCGAATAGGGTTACTATTCCCTAAATTTTGCAGGGTTGCTAAATTGTAAACTTTATTGCCACGAAGTCTGCCCTGCTAGAATCCAATTGAAAATTTTGTTTTCCTTAATAAGAAAGACATAAATTTTGTTTGGTGCAACTTTAATTTTCCTTTTTGTATTTTGAATAATTTTTTTTAGTGGCACTTACATTATTTCTTCAGAATGACATTTGTAATTTTTAGGAATGTACATCATTGATATAATAGCCTTATTATGACCTCTTTTTCATACTTTGCCTAAACAGCTTTGGTCATTCTACAGAATGGGTAAGCATTATATACAATGTTTAGGCAAAGTATGACATATTTCATACTTTGCCTACAAACATCCAGCATTCTATAGAATGAAGGATGTTTATACTTTGCCAGTAACATATATATATATATGCTCTTGTAAAATTTTTGTATTATTTATTATACTAGTGTAAGTTGAGAATATCATTTTGCAAACACAAGAGCTTATGATTAGTGGTAACTTCAATTTAAATAAGTTGAGTAGAATTTCTTTTAAGGGTGAAGCTGTAAAAAAGAAACCTTTTCAATTCATAATCTTTATTGTAAAATGTAACACACTTTTTTGGCTGAAGATAATATATCATTTCTTTTCTTTCCAGACACATTAAACTTTCCATAAAACTAAAAACAGCATTTGTCTAAAAGCATAGCCAGTTCCTTTGAAAAATCAAAATTCATTGAGTTGAATGCGGTTGAGGGGGTAGAAGGTCATTTTCTCAAGTTAAATGTTTTAGCACCCTAATAATAGGTCTTTTTTCTACTATTATAAATTGTTGTGATATAGTGTGTGTTCAGTTTTTTTCCAAAAGTAATTTTCATCCAAGTATAATTATAATGAAAGATCTAACTCTCTACTACAAAAATTTGTATATGCTGTAATTAATTTTGAAGTTATATATGATTCATAACATAAATGGGAATAAATGTATACCATACATAATATTTAAAAAGCATAAAAATTCAATAATTTTAAAAGGCACTTATGTATTATCATCATTGCTGCCACATAAATTGGGCCATGATATCAAACCGACAAAAAATTTCTAACAAGTTTCATAAGAAAAAAACCAATCAGTCACAGACTTTGGTGGAAAATGAAGACTTAATGGAGCCAATTTGGCTGAGATGACGTTAATATGCAAGAACACATTAAAACTTAATTCAAAACTATTAAATCATTTAAAATTCTATTCTGGAAGAAATATAGCTACCTTTTATTATAAACATTTAAAATATGAAAATACTGAATTTTACTTTCTTACAACACATTAGTGCCTTACTTAAGAAAAAAAAATGAAAAACAATTCACAAATGATCAATTTTTGAAAAAAATGCTTTAGATTTAAAAATTAAAATAAAAAATAAATTATAAAAATGTAATAGGACCTATGCCATAACCAGTTATAACTTTTTAACCAAATATTTGGTAAGTGTTTTCAGTTTGTGTTAAAGTAGAATTTATATTCTGTATTCAACTCTTTTAATTTTGAATTCATTAAATACATATACTATGCTGGCTACCATAGGAAAATACCTTCATTGCAACCTCCACAGGTTTTACAAATCCAATTAATGAGTGAGTGAATATTAACATCACACTGTTCAGCTACCCAAGGTCTTTTGGCGATGGAACAAATCCAATGAAACACAAGATGTTAAAAATAACTTTTAATGACTACCATGGTAATGAAAAATAAAAATGTAATAAATATATTTAAAGTGAAAGCAAGAATAAATTTCATGACTAGGATAAAAAACAAACCTGTACATGAAATTCATTTCATATTAAAAATAAATTCAGTAGACCATGAAAACAAGTTATGGTAATAATTAAATGATCAATTTTCGGGTACTTTTGTATTATTGCAACCTATTGGCGACATTATATAAAACGAAGCACCTGGTTGCCAATTCAGTATGTAGGACACATAGGAAATCAGGTTTGCCAAACTGATGAGTTACTGACAATCATTGCAATAATATGCAAGAACCAATTTTTGCAATACAAAAGAGAAAATATTGTACCTTAGGTTTCATGCACAAGCTTCAGATTCTCAGACGACAAATTTGCTGCAATTTCCATCATCTTGCCATTTTATAATCAATTTCAAACTTTTCTTTTGCTAAATTAAACAAATAAACAATCTCAGTTCATAATTCTGTACACTAATTTTTTTATTTTACAAAAGAGAATACATGAAGAATAATCATGGCTGCACAGTTACTTTTATTATTTAGATTATGCATGTGGTTTAAACATGTCAGGTACAACTGTTACATCTGAGGAATCAACTCTAAATTTGAGCAATATATTTCATTAAAGTCACCAAAAAAGAAATTTAACACAATAACCTCACAAAATGAGATGATCATTTTCAAAGCTACTGTGAAGCTTGAGTTTTAATTCATATTTTCACACCAAATAATGAGCAACACAATAGACAATTAACAATTCGAAAAGTACTGGGGTGAGGATGAGAAGTAAGAAATGTAAATGATATAGGTTTAATATTAATGACATATTTACAGACAAATACAATGCACTATCTTGTTGCATTTGCATCGGCATTTAGCAGAACAATATATTAAGCTAAAACTTCTTTTAATGATTATTGCTGAAATTCTTTAGCCTGTTTAAAATGATTTATGGTCTTTGGACAAACTAAATAACTACAAAAAATAATTTTTCTCATTAAAATTAAATTACACACATTCAACTTTAATTCCTCTTCTTGAGTTTCAAAACATAGTGCAAACCAATGAATCCTTAAATAGTACATTTAACAATCGTACATTTTTAGAAGAGGAGAAAGGAAGGGGAACAGAGAGAGGGACCTTCTGCAGGGTTACAGAGCAAAGCAATTTTCTCGCCAGTTCAGTTCAGTTCAGGTTTTGTGGGATATTGATCAACAAAGGCTATTATCCGGTTAGATTGTTGAATCGGCCACTTATCCCGCCAAGTGTTTTCTCGCCAAATCGATAACTGCGCTAAATGTGGTAACCCTCCTGATTTTGTGATCTTTTGAGGGAGAAGTCAGATCAACATAATTTCGCGCATGCGCAGTACATTTCTTTAATTTTAACAGTTTTCGCCGCAATTTCGCGCATGCGTAGCAAATTTCTGTTTTTGAACATTTTTTTCGGAAAAGTAACTAACTTTAAACGGATCATTTCGCGCATGGGCAGTAAATTCTTATTAGTTTAAAAATTACCATTTTTAATTATTGACCATGCGCAGTACATTTTTTTTTAGCGGCCTTTTTGTTTTTCCAACCGGCGCTTTCTCACTTGCTCCGGACGTTTCGTTGCTACAGCTGATTTTTGGCCGTTCCTTCGGTGTGGAATCGTTTATTCAGGTAATTTTAATTATTTTTCTCCGCATTAATTTTTACAAATTATCACGATGTCCAGCGATGCTATTAGAGTGAATGTGAATGAATGTATGGCAAAGTATGATGAGTATTCGGAAAGGTTTTTTGCTCTCTTACGTGTTTTTGGTAAGAAAGCAGTTTTAGAATGGTGCATGAAAGAAGGTTTGATTGGATCATCGTATGTATTGGAAATACGACAAATCGAACCGAGGAAATGTTTGATTCTTATCTGCATGAATTTATGTGGAGAAGAAGAAATTTCCACTCCATTGCGAACGAAGTATTCAAGCGGTTTTTAGCGGAAGTCGCTAGTGTTTTCTCCCCCCTTTGCTACAGGACAGAACGCCGGAGCAGGAGCAGGAAATTAATACGGACGATGACGATGTTCAGCCGGGCACATCATCATCGTAAATGTCGACAAAAACACCTTTTTTTTAAGGTAAGTTAAATTATTTCCATTTTTAAATCACATAATTTTTGCAATAATTTTCAGTTTCAAAACTTTAAAATGCTATTTTTTATTGATTTCTCTTCCGTCATCTTGAATTTCGCACTCCAGCGTTGCGTGTTCTGGTAGGGTTGCTACTCCAAAAAACAACATGCAAAAACACGCCAAATTGGCAATTTTTCAAAATTTGGCGGACCAGTGGCCGATTCAACAATTTCACCTATTATTCAATAAAAAACTATAGAAATATTTACAATTTAGTAGATATTAAAATATTTCATCTTCTGAAAAAAAAATCTAAATGTTGATCTATTTGACACAGCTTTCTCTAGTAAATCTTTGAAGGTGATTTTGCAGTGGGGATCAATTTTGAGAAAAAGCTTTAGATGATTTCGAGTATGAGTATATCTACTGCAACTTAACAAGATATGGTCCAAGTCATTTAAGCAATTACAAGAGCTACAATTTGCATTGTCTGATAAATTGAATTTTTGTAGAAGTCCTGGAGTAATAATCATTTTACTAAATATTCGAGTACACAAAATTTCTTCTCTTCTATTTTTAGTCCAATTAGATATGGGGCCAATGTTTGGAATATTGCCCAAATTTTCAAAATATTTGCTTGAATAGAAATTATTCTTTGCTTTTTTAAGTCTTTCTTGGTATATTTTTTTACTGATGTCTTCTGAGGCAATCCAGTCAATGTAAACGTTAGACTCTGTGACAGATCTTGCGAGATTATCCGCCTGTTCATTCCATAATATATTTGAGTGTCCCGGAGTCCAAAGTAGAATCAACTGGTTGTTATAGTATGATTGTATGTAAATCTCACTAGCTAATCTGTGAATAACACTGTGTGACTTGATTGAGTAATTTTGAAGAGCAGAGAGAGCAGAGAAACTATCAGATAAAATTAGCAGATTTTTGTTCAAAACAGTCAGATCATCTAATGCTTGGCAAATAGCCAGAGCTTCAGCTGTAAAAATAGAGTTATTGTGACTGATTCTATAAGGAAAGGTTGAATTATCTGTGATACCACCAATAGATATAGTTTTCTCATTTTTCGAAGCATCAGTAGCCATTATATAAAAGTCCTGGAAATCCTGATTAACTGTTTCATCGAATAAACTCCTTATAGTTTGAATTGGTAAATTTTTATCCTGAAATTTGAAATCATTGACGTATATTTTACATGGGAGAACTGAAAAAGATGTTATTCTGGGTATTGAGATAATTGGACCACTTTCAGCATTCAAAGTATATATATTTAGTATGTTAACAATATTATTTTTATCTTCTTCCATAATTTTTAGATTTAGAGACTCAGGGTTATTGCTATATAATGGAGAAAAAGTTTGATTCGAAATTTGAGAAATGAAAAACTTATTTTTGCCAATCTTCTTATTTTATCCGAGAGAATTTCTTGTTCAGCCAATTTTAAGAGCACAATATTTGGAGTCCATTGTGGAAGACCTAGCGCAATTCGGAGAGCTTTGGTCTGAATGACATTAAAAGGTTTCAGTTGGTTGTCAGACCATTTATTTATGATGTGACATGTGTAAAAAAAGGTGCTACAAATGCTATTATTGGTTATTTTTATAAGGTTTTAAGCTCTCGGACCATAATGTTTGTAAGCCATACCTTTAAGAGCGTTTATCTTTCTCAGTGCTTTATTTTTCATTTGATTCATAATTGTATTATTTTGATTCCGTTTCGAGAAAAATACTCCTAAATATTTAGTAAAGGGCTGCCATGGGAGAGGGAATCCAGCTAATAATATATTAGGAAATGAGTGGATCCTTTTGTTCGAGAGTTCGGCGATAGTACTTTTATCCGGGTTTAAGTTTAATTTCCAATATTTACACCATTGGTTAATCCTTTCTAAAGTATTTTGTAATTTATGACAAATAATATCAAGTGATTGGTGTGAACAATAGATGAAAATATCATCCAAATATATTGAGCATTCGACTCCAGTTTCCAGTGTTTCAAAAAAGTCATACATATAGATAGTGTATAATATTGGAGACAGAACACTGCCTTGGGGGAGACCCTTAAGTAGTGTTTTTTCAGATGAAAGGTACCCCCTCCATCGAATTTGTAATGATCTGTAAGACAAAAATTCATGCATCCAAAGCGCTATTTTTCCCGTAATACCAATCTGTAAACATTTGTAGAGAAGACCATCTCTATAAACTGAGTTATATATATATGCACTCTTTATATCTAAGTTGATCACCACGAAGTATTCTTTATTCAACTTTGCATCTGCTAATGCTTTATAAATTAAATAAGTTGCTGTTCTGCTATCTTTAAAAGGAACAAATCCATAATGTTGATGAAGTTTTTGTTCTGTTATTAGAAAGTAGGCAATTCGATTGGCTAAAATTCTTTCAAAAGTCTTAAAGAAAACCGATGTTAAAGCTATAGGTCGATAAGAGGAGATTTTGGTCTCGTCTTTGCATGGTTTGGAAATTGGAAGTATAATAGCGTGCTTCCATGACCTTGGGACTGTTGAATTATCAAATAACTGTTGAAAGGAAATTTAAAATTACCATTCGTTCACTCTGGTTCAATAGTTTCAGGAATGTAGCCGTGATCTGGTCAGCACCTGGAGTTGGGTTTTTAGCAGATTTTATAGCTCTATTCAATTCAGATAAATGAAAGGGTTTATTAATTAAGCTATTGTCTTTGGCCAAAAAATCCAAAGGGAGTGTCTCATGGTTGGAACTGTCGGATGCAAAAAAATCGGCAAAGAGTGTTGCTTGAATCTGAGGATGATAAATAAGTCTGTTATGAATTTGGAGAAAATTCAATGTTGATTCGGGATTATTCTTCGTAGAAATTTTTTTTATAATGTTGTAAAAGGTTCTCGGGTTAGAAACATTGTTACAGACTGTATCCCTGTACATCTTTTAGCTTTTTTATATGAAATCGGAGCCGGCTGGAATATTGCTTATATCGAATCCACAATTTAGGAGAGACGAAATTATAATCAGCGGATTATTTGAAATTATAATCAGCGATATTATCAGAGAGATTGTGATTGTTAACGTTTATTTTAAAGACTGTTGATTTGGCTTGTTTTATTACTGTGGGTTAGTCCACTCTTTTAATGATTCGTTTAGTCGGGTTTGAAAATTAATTTCTGTGATAACAGGACAATGATCACTATTGTATAGGAGCTGTCTAAAACGTAAGTATTGCTGTGTCCAAAAAGACTTGAGGAGCAAAGCGTAAGATCCAGTAGAGCACCAGAATCAACATTGCTTCTATGTGTTGGAGTTATAGTATTAAAAATAATAAAGTTAGAATTCGTTAACCATTCCACATAATCATTACTGTATTGAGAAGTATGGTTGGAGCCCCACATCGGATGATGTAGATTGAAATCACCGAAAATGAAAATTGGGTCCGATAAAGAGTCTTAAAAGTTTTTAAGTAGAGCAATATTGAGTCCCCGGGATGCATATAAATTTATCAGATAAAATGAAGTATTGTTAATAATAATTTGTAATACTAAAACTTCGTAGTCTGATGACTGCATACTTTCAAAGGAAAACTGCCTGGCAGATATATTTGTTGGTACTGCTATCAGCAGCCCTCCTAGTGGTCTGTTAAGTCTATCTTGTCTGAAAATGACCTTATCTGGGAATTGTAAATTGTCACTAGATTTCAAAAAAGTCTCTTGAAATAACCAAATATCTGATTGTGAAAAGGGAGGAATATTGAGCCAAATAAGCTTGTTTTTTATACTCCTTCAATTCTATTATAGAAAACGCATAAATAAGATATAAAAAGGAAAATAATAGTTCAAAATTTTTATCCTCCGTTAAGGAAAATAAGGTATAATTACAGTTATAGAAAGCTTATCTACATTTTTAAGGAAAGAAAAAAAATCATGATTGAAACTGCAGTGTAGATCTTCGATTCTTAAAGTTACCCTATCTCAATATCATTAGATGTATCATCTATGTTATGAAATATACTTAGTACAGATGCGCCAAACATCTGTAACGTTAAATTCGCCTTTTTTCCCCCTGTTAGGTGAAGATGATTGTTCACTTATTTCTAGGACATTGCGCAATTGTGCAAACATTGTTTCCATCATCTTTTGCATTGAATTCATTATGGTTGCAGCTTGTTTTTCTAATGCTATTTGAAAATTGGTTACCATGTTATCTAATTTTTTTTTCAAATTCTTGCATGTTGGGTCCTGGGGATGTTGTCTTTAATACTGTAGAATAATTTTCCGAATAAGTTTCCTTAAATTTTCGTCTTGCTTCTCCCAGAGTTAAATGGTTATTGCATTTGAATTCAAGTACTTTTTTGTTCTTTAATAAAAGTAGGACAGTTGGGGGAATTAGCCGGGTGATCTCCTTTACAATTTGTACATTTTGTAGTATTCATACATTGACCGGTGTGAGACTCTCTACAGTTTATGCATTTTGTAGGGTTTGAACAGAATAGAAATAAATGAGTGAAGCTGAAACATTTGTTACATTGTCTCGGTTTGTCTATAAATAGCTGTACTCGATGATTAAAATACCCAGAGTTTTACACATTCTGGTATATTTGTACCTAGAATGGTAACTAAAACAGGAGAAACTTCTTGGTGGCTGTTAGGTTTTATAAAGTGTCTCATTTCAACTAATTCTAGATTATTTGCATTCTTAAATCCGTTGCCATGTCTGTCAGATGTACAGTACTTGGGATATCAAATAGCAAAATCAAGAGGTGAAACCTTCCCATTTAATATTAGCTTTTACTGGCATGTTTAATAATTGATTAATAGCTAACATCTGAGTAGCACATACAGAGTCCGAGTATTAATTCTTATCTTACCGCTTCGAGTAAAGAACATGTTCGTTATACTCACATGTTTGGGTATTCTGCTTTTTATTTCTGCATGTTAGAAGATGGGATTCAATTTAGGGATGCAAGCTGATTTTTCTGAATGTTCAAGTAAAATTGAGAATTCCTTAATATTTTTATTGCCTGTTCGTAAAATTAGTTCCTGGTCAGTATTAGAGCTCCTAAAGTACCTAAAATCTGCGGCTTCTGCCATATTTTCTGTCATTATAATGAATGATCTTCAATGTCCGTTATCCGGAACAAGGATTGACTCAGCTTGAGTCTTCGTCTAAGTCCAGCAGTATTCAAATCTTCACTGTATAAAAATCCTCCACCATAGAAATCTCAAGAAGTCTCTGTCTTCTCTACAGAGGCTAATTTGCAGAAAGGCTTTCTTTATGTCTGCGATTTACACCACATCTTCTTTTCTCGAAAACGCAGCAAAATATCAGGAATGAGCTCAATCAAGTTTGACCCACTATGTAAGGAGTCATTTTAGTGACGGATGTCGTTTGATTCGAGCAGATGCATCAAAACCGGACGAAAGGAGTTGTCTTACTAACTTTGATAACAGGTCTGTGAGGTAGATAATTAGCAGGGAAAATTTTTATCTTCAATTGGTACTTCTTCGATAATTCATTCACGCAGCCATTCTGAAAATATGCCCTCATAACTATCGTACAAATTTTCTGAAATAACTTCTTGTTGTGGTGCCTAACTTTCTTTTAGCTTGCTCAAAATTATCAGGTAAAGGCACACAGTTATCTAACCAGGGCAAACGAACTTCATAGCGATTATCTTCATTGTACCTAACAGTTTGAAGAAAATTTTCAGTAGTCAAATCCTCTTGCTCTTTTTTAGACAGCTTTTCAATAGGAATCCTTGATTCCAATAGAATCCAGTTTCCAGAAGTCCGAAATGTCAAACTCTTTAGCGAAAAGTGATGTCACTAACATGGCATTGCTTGTAGTAACTTTACTATCAGGAACTTTCCCTAACAAAGTCCACCCCAAGCAAAGTTTCAATCGCTACTAATCCGCATGGTAAGACCCTACGCTGACCGATTAAAATCTTTCCAAAAAGATCAGCTCCTATAAGTACTTGTACAGGTTGTGTGGCTTTTCTCCAACATCACTTAATGTTATATCCCTTTCTTGAAGCTCGCTTAACCAAGGCCCGGAGTTCACAGGTGATACATCATTACAAATAGCTACCTGATCCAAAGCTTCAAAGTTGCATGCAAAATTGTTCTTAATATTTTTCAACCTAATTCTGTAACATGTATGTACAAATTCTTTAGATTTAATCCCACCAAACAGTGAATGTACCAGAGTTTCTTTCTTTACAGGAACGTATCCCATTTCTTCGGCAAGACTCTTTACAATATAAGACTTTTGCGAGCCGGTGTCCAGAACAATTCGCACGATTTTTTCTTTTTTATCTGATATGAGCTTGCACTTTAGAGTCTGTAAAAACCACTTTAGGACCCACACTCAGGTTAGACATGTTGACCTCGTTGAAAACTTCAGCTTCTTCCGTCTCCTTGAAATCATTTTTTCCTTGACTCGTTTGTTTCGCACATTAAGGGAACATGTTTCTTCCCGCAAATTACACATCTCAAAAATGAACGACATTTTCGGACGGGGTGACCGGGAGCCAGACAGGCAAAACAACAATTTTTTTCCCTCAAAATCTTTGTTTTTTCATCTAAACTCATTTTTGAGCAGAAAAACAGTCTGCACTGGGATGAGTTTTCTCGGCAAAACACACATGACTTTTTGGTTTATGAGTATGTGGATTGGTAAAAAGACCGGAGGCGGTGGGTGTTTTTATTTTGTTTTACTCTTGGTTTCAAATTTCTTATTTCTAAACCCAATATTGTCTTTCTTTTTGTTTAAACCAAAACCTTGAATCGCCAAACAAATCCTTTCTTCTGATTCTACTTCAGATTTTAAGAATTTTAGTAAGCTACTAAGCCTTTCTTGTGGTTCGCCACTATGATTGAAATCAGGACCTCTTTGTATTTGCCATGCTCTTAGTATATCTTCCAGTAAGCATGACTCAACCAAAGGATAAAGTAGAGCAGCGCTTTTATCCGTTGTTACGCCAAGTGTCTAATGCCCTAATCTGAGACTCCAAATGGTCATACAGCGTACATAAATTAACAGTCAACTTTGCGAAGCGATTTGTTAAACCAATTTTAAAAGCTCGCGGACATAGAATTCTATAAGTAAATCAGTTCGACCAAAACGTGATTAAGATTCAACAGCTTTGGCGTAGTTGGCACCGGTGGGTGGAAAACTTTCCACTACCTCCCGAGCGCGTGAGCCGCTAACGGTTGCTTGCACTAAATACTGAAATTTATTTTCTGGTGCTATATCAACATCATTATGAACATATTCGAACTGGCTCCAAAAAGGTAACCAGTCCTTTAAATCTCCCGAAAAATGGCGTAGTTCTAACTTAGGTAAGTGAAATTTCTTTTTTACACTACCTGACTCTGGAGTTTGATCATCTAGAGTATATAAAACTGTCCTGGAGTTTAATCTCGCCAAATCCAACTCATGTTGTCTTGTCGTTCTCTTTCTTCTTCTTGCGCTTTCTCTCTTCTTCTACTTTATCTCTTCGCGTCTTGGCGATTTCTCTCTTCTTTTTTCTGTCTTTCAGAAACAGTTGTGGCTAGTACGGTTGAAACAAAGTCTGGATCATTTTTATATTCTTTACTGTTTAAAATTACATCTTTCAGTGTAGATATGATAACTTCAACGGTAAGTCCTCATTGATCTCTTGACACAAAATAAATTATGTCTTCTTTCTTGAAACCTTTAACAGATGTAAACATATTGACACTTAATGGTCCTATCGCTCGACGCCAGATATCGTAAAAAAAATAATAAAAAGTTTCTTGTATTGAAAATTAATTCTCCAAACTATTAATACTGCCAAATCTCATTTATTTCACAAATTAACATGCCAACTAGCTCACCTATTTATAAACAATTTTTTCATGGAATACTGTTAATTAAACAAAACAGAACGAGCAATTCCTTGTTGCCACAGCGTACAAAATAATATACTTTTTCAATATCGTTCAGTTCACGGTGACAAAAAATTAAACAATGATAAATAAATTCACGTAAACAAAATAATAATTTAAATAATTGTTTTGCTTTTAACATAATAAACTGAAATTTATAAAGTGAATCTCACAATCAAAATGGTTACTTTCAAGAAAATATCGGTAATTTTTTTTTTTTTTTTTGATGACCAATCGTGTACCGTTTCATAATTTGTGTTATGTAGCAAAATAAACAGTGAATCAATATTCAACCGAAGATTGTGTGGTGGCATTCCTTAATATATCCAGCGAATTCAAAAACTGCACAGTTTCGTTTTCATCCACAATAGTGTCAATTGATTTAAAAGGCATTAGATCACTTGGCTCTGTTTCCAATAGTTTATTTCGTCAACATCGACATTTTTCTTCTGTGCAAAGTAACAGGGTTACAGAGTTAGTCATTACCTAGATAATTATATAGTATGTTCTCTCTCTCTCTCGGTAAGACACTCTCAATCAGTTCCCTTTTTGTCTGAACAACAGTACAGAAAATGTCTAGCAATTTATACATTGTGTATTTTCCTGTAGTTCCACTTCACTGGTTCCAATATCCAGCAGTTGGTTTTGAAATTATTTGCGCTGATTGATCATCTTGCAGTTGAACTCGTGTGTTTATGGTCAATCGAAAGTTTTCAACTTTTTGCCCTGAAAGCGATTGTTTTCAATTTACTCTAATCTCGTAAGCAAAGAATGACTTGTAATGTCTGCGGAAATCGCCTGAGAGTAATAAGACAGCACTAACCGAATATTTTTTCGGTACTATTTAAATCTTACAAAGTGCTATGTAAAGCTTCGAGTGACACGCATTACAGATTATGATTGAACTCCTTTGCAATACCGTAGCCGTTCCGTTTTTTTTTTAATGTTTTCGCATTGCGTCTGGTTTCTCAAATGCCTAATGGCAGCTGGAATTCTGAATGTGCAGTTTTCCCACCATTTAAAGAAGTGGCAGTAATGCCTGAATGCCAATTGAAGCCGCACCAATTCCACCTGCAAAATTCCATTACAAAAATGCAATTTTTTTGTTGATCGTATTTTAGCAAGGCTGCTCCTGTGAGAAAGTTTAGTAGCTATCAGCAATAAAAATATGGACGCGGGAATCGAACGCAAAGCCATTTGACCTCATTCCGGGAATATCCAGAACAATTAAGGGATTTTCTGAAATCCGAATCCAGATTCTCATTCCCCATCCCGAGACGCACCTGGGTGCCCACTTTTGCCTCTGCTTCAGCAAAAGTTCTTTCCCTGAAAGGGTGGCAATACTATCGTTCCACATTATCCTGCAAATTACAGGAGTTCTAAAGTCCGATTCTTGTTTTCGACCCAGAAAAACACCGGGAACACACTCTA
>BMAO01000356.1:0-15154 GCA_019973975.1 Trichonephila clavata | reverse complement strand
CAAGGAAGTAATTTGATCTTAAGAAGTCATTTTTTAAAATTCTGATCTAAAGGAGATCTTTTTTGGTACAATTAGACTTAACTACTGAAAATGCGTGGGCTTGTGGCGACGCTTTGCGCCTCAGCGCTCAGTTCTGAAGGAGTTAAATACAAAATAGAATAAATGCACACAACACAACAAACAATCTTAAACTTCTTCTCTTCTATGCTTAGTTTGCATACTTCACCGACTCAAATAAAAACAGACAGCAAAAATCATTCGAATCGGTGCCAACGTGACAAATAACAAATTTCGGTACGACCCCGATAAAAAATTTTTTTCAAAAAATCAGACAAATTCTTCGCATATCAATGTTACTAAATTTCACATGGTTTCCAACAGAATTTCACAAAAATAAGCCATGCAAAACGCTTTGAAAACTTTCCAGAGAACAAATGTACAAACGACGGAACCCCCCCCCCCAACTCATTTCGAACAATCGCAATGCCAGTGAGAACTGTATACTAATTAGAAAAACAAGAGTGAAAGTGAACGAGCGAACTGTTATTTCGGAACCGCAGATTCGGGTCACCTCGGTTGTGAGCCACTTAACCCAATATCCTCCAAAGACATCCATAAGACCGTAGTCAATGAGTGCTAATAAAAAGATGACCTCAGCATATCCGCGCACGAAACAACTCAACTCGGCCACGTTTTTATTGCCAGCACGGCGCGATTATGATGCAACTCAACTCGCTAATAAGCTGGTATTACGAGAAATGCCGAGACGCAGAGAATGACTCATTTCCCCACGCAACGGTCGTTGTTTATGGGATTTTTTTCCTCCCTGTCTTTCTCGACAGAAAGAATAATAATATATATATAACGATATAAAAATGGAAGAGGCCGTGGATGATGATAATGATGTACAAGATCGCAGCGACACTAACGATGATGGAGTCCGATAAAAAAGCGCCAAAGCAATAATTCAGTTTTGAGCATTTGGCGTTTAACTACCGTTTGCAGAAATGAGATCTGTTTTTACTATTTTATTTTAGTCTGCTTTCAACTATCAATGTCTGGAAGAAAATGATTATCAACAATGCATAAGAATGTGTCTGCGAGCGTGAATTGTTGAGATGTTCCAATTTTTTTTATTCCCCTTCCCGGTAGACAAAGCCAATCAGCCAAGTCGCGTTTGGAAGATCAAACGAAAAAGATGAAGACTTCTCTAAAAGCTTTGCTTGAAATAAATATTTATCGTTTTTGAAGAAAGCTTAATAGTTGTTCCCCCCCCCTTTTCTCCCTGCAATATAGACAGTGATCTCTCTCGACTTAACCGTTTTCTAATTTTAATTCTGACAGGCATGTTTTTAACGAAAGGATTGGTCTTAATCTATTTTATATCAAGTTACAAGGTGAATTCGTCAGTCGATAATTAGTGTTACAACCATATGAGAGAACACTGACACGAATTGAATACACAGTGAGAGAGTTATATTAACATGGCACTACGAAACACCACTGGGGCTATTGGCGACTGACCTCGTAAATTTCAGCCTCGGCTAAGTGACGAGGACGACACTTGAGCTGGTATCATCCTTCTCCTAACTACCAACATCACACTAACAGTTTGAGCCCCGATGGATTTAATGTGCATCAGCCCCCTCTACACCGAAGAGTCTTCACTGACATCAGGACTCTAACCCGTGACACTCCCAGTCTCGAGTTCGTGATCATAATTACTATGCTACCCGCGGCTATCAAATAAAAACAGTCCCATACGAACGATCTTTGATTATTCCTTACGATAATCATGGTCAAATCTGAATAATATTAGAATTTCAGCCACTAATATTCACCAGGTTACACTAAATATCTTTATTATGCCAAAATAATTGCACAAAAAGGAGAAATTAAAAGGCCTATTTTTCTGCGGATCTTCAGCGGCAATAGATTTTGAATTCGTGACTCGACGCATGAGTTCGTGACCCTGACCACTCGGCTACCACGGCCACACTAGACTTTAGAATGATTATCTTGTGAAATAAATTCATTTCCAATTACTTTACAATTATGAGTTTATGCAGCAGTATATGACAAAGCAATAATAATACATAAATAAAACGATTCAAAAATGCCAAATATTTCTCCAAATAAAAAAATACGGATAAGTAAATTTTTACACAAATTTTAAATTCTAAAGTCAGAGTATATTGTGTATTTTAACAAAGATAATAAAAATAACATTCAATACCAAATAGAAATTAAATAATAAAAATCTCAGATTCATCTTGTGACAAAAATGATTTTAATCTGATACTGAAGAAACACCCAAAACAAATATTTAGACTTTTCTCCACAATTTTAAGAGTTTCCAGCAACTAAACTATTAGTAAATAAATCATTTTTTTGGTTAAAATACATAACAAACCCAAGAAAACGTACTACTTGTCATCAGAACATCAGAAATATATTCAACGCATTTCTTCAAGCACGTGTGAAAATATATTGTTTACATCACAAGTAGAGCGAGACTTGTGATTTACAGCCTTTCTGTCAGAAAGTCGAAACATGGTTACCAACTATGTACATAATTTAACAGTTCGCGAAACTCGATGAAAAGGGGGAAAGTCTTTTCATAAGCTAATTGTTATCAAAAAGCTATTTAAAAAACGAAAGCAAAAAGTATACAGAAATCACTGGCACATACGAAAAGTGAAAAATTTTTAATCGGTGATGAAATTTTGTTTGTTTGAAAACATGCTTTTCGACACTAAAATATAAGCATACTTATTTCCCCTAAAGAGAGTAACTGCATCTTATGAAATATTCTCGTGATCTTGCAAGGGAATTTTCGTTGTTTGGAAAAGAGTGGTAATGTCATCCACAAATATGAGCAAGAGGAAACAGCTGCTCTTCGTGGAAGTCGCATATAAAAAAGGATTTGAATTCATAAGGAAATTATTGCAAAATTTATGAGTGAGATTTATAATGACATCACACTACAAAGCAACACGAGAGCTATTGGCGACAGATTTTATAAGGAAAAAAAATTAAGAACACTGAAATTTAACAAGTCATCTGACATATTTTTTTTAAAGTTTTATTAAATAATTTCTATGTTTTTAAAAATACATAAAGTAATCATAAAGCCATTTTTAGAACAAATTACTCCTGAAATAAAAATTGTTTATAGTGGTTGGCTAATTTCCAATAAGTAGTTTTGATTTGTCTCGGGTGAATGAGTAAGTATTAACGTCGCAATATAAAGCAACACGAAAGCTATTGGCGACGGACCGTGTAATTTTGAGTCTCCGTCAAGTGATGAGGATGCCCGAGCTGATACCCGCTCTTCAAACTACAACGTAAACGAAAGGACTCTGAGCCCCCATAGTTTCAACGTGCATCAGCCCTTGAACACGGCGGATCTTCAGAGACACCAAGGCTACCGCGGCTTTTGTGTCAAAGACCAAATGGAGAAATTTTAATATCGATTCAGAAGACTATAATTTTACTATTGTTACTTATGCCACCTGTCTGACGTAGTCAGATCGAGGCCCACGAAATTCATCATGGCATAGGGCTAGATTGTACGCCTGTCGTTAGCCGTAGCTTTGAGCACCATGCAGGTGACGGTACGATTTGGCTCGGTTACACCCCAATTTTGAGGGAGAACACCCTGGCAGTGGTCAGGGGCCTCCCACCTCTCTTCCCCTTTCACTAACCTCACGAGAGGACTTGCGGCTCGACGGCTATTTAGAGTACCCCCCATGCCGCGAAGGCACTATACATTTACAAACATCCATGCCTTCTCCGGGATTCGAACCCAGGCCCTACGGCACAACAGTCAGCATCGCTAACCACTATACAGGATGGGCGACATAATTTTACTATTAAGTATACGAGTGAAGTTCTCTCACGTAAATTAGATTCGTTTAAATTAACGTCACACACAGAAGAGCTATAGAATGGACTGTATATATACAATATATCAATTTAAATTTTTAATTAAAATGTGACAACCGCGCGCGCGCGAGTCTACGAGGATTTTACAAGACAAATTCTACGATTAGACCTAAATTCTACGAAGATTTCAAGGTGCATTAGAATTTAACATGCTGCAACTCAACCGAGTCCAGTTTTTGGTGTAACTGAGAATTGAACTATGATGTGTTGATAGGTTGCTTTTATAGACGTCAAGGCGAAAAATTCGCTTAAATTTACTAATGACCCTTTTTATGTAAATAACTGTTACGCGTGCACGTGTATAATCCAAAAGCAGCGAGAAGGTATGTATTAATTGGCAGGGAAGATTAATACGAATTGGGGAAGCTCGCGAAAGTATCCTGAAAGATGCGTCACCTGTGTTTTCTAAAGACTAACCTTTTAGGAGATAGAAACCATTCATCGGGTATGCCGGAGCCGGAAATCCGATAATTACATAGAGTAGGTAAACCTCTGAGGAGGCATTAAATTCCGACTCTCACAAAATGCGACTCCTTAGCCCCAAAAACGTACAGAATAATGTGTATTAAAACATACAACAGCTCAGCACATTTTACAATGGTTTGAAAAATAAGGAATGAAATAATCTAAATTAGAGAGGAATTGCCCCCCAACATATTTAAATCTAAAGAAAAGAAAGCAATCGATTGACTTCATAAAACGATACCTGGTGCAATGCAAGAAAATTATAACAAGATTATTATAAAATATCAGGAAAGAGAAAAGAATAGACACACAATTTATATCATTTCACTTCCTTCTTGGAACAAAAACACGAAATCTAAAAAGACAACAGAGGCTATATTTCGAATCAATATTCCACAAATAGGGACAGCTGACACGCTCTAAGATGATAACACGACAATTCCATTACGAACAAAACGGTCTTGTTTTCAAAATGTGAAAACAATTCAAGGGGGTAATAATCGTTATGAATGTAATCAGGACCACGAGCAGATGGACAAACAAAAACTTGAAACTCTAAGTGACTCTCCAGCAGAAGAAAGGGGATCTCCTTAAAAATGCCATAACGCTATCTGCGACGCGTCACAACGAGGGGCTTTGATTCTCCTCCGAAGCACTTATTCCCCAAGAGGCTGCTTCTCCAGTTTCATTCACGAAATCCCCAGAGAAAGAGAACAAGCGACTCGATAAAAGCATTTCGCGGGAATTGACAACGATGAGGTAAGGGTTACATAGCAGCTGTTATCTGTCGAGTGCCTCCTTGAGAGGGTTTCGAATTCTCGGCCTTTTAAAATAATCAGTATGCTCCATAAAATAAAGGAGTGGTTGACACTCTTCAGGGAGTAGTGTATTTGAGACAAGTATTGCATTAATTTTTAATTAACACACGTAACTTTCCCATAATATCTGATAAATTGCTAATTGTGAACATATTTTGTTGGACATTTTTTTCCCATAAAAAGGAACTGACGTTTTGAAATATAAACTTAATTTCCGGAAACCACACGTATGTTAACAGATCTTAATTTATTTTACTTTTCTTACGTCGCACTTTGAAACAACACAAAGGCTGTTGGCGAGGGGCCTCGTATATTTGAACCTTGGTCATGCGACGAGAAGGACACTCGAACTAGCACCCCACTCTCCAAACTTGCACAACACGCAGACGTGAAAACTTTTAGCCTCCACAGATTTGACATGCATCAACCCTCTACAAAGCGAATCTTAAGTAGCATCAGGTCTAGAGCCCTCGATTTAACAACGATGGCCACGAGTTCATGACCACGATTTGACCTTTAAGAGTCCTTTCACGCGAGTCAACTTGTGCTGTACTTAATAAAATGAGCAGACAGCCGGGAGCTAGTTTTAAATAGAAATCGCCTAGGGTTCTTTCTCACGTAGTCAATTCGTACCCCTGCTGTGAAGCTTTCAAAAACCATATTCTTCTCCCCACTAGTTGACCCAACTAAAATTATATTGTGGAAGCTACGCTTTTGGCTACTTGTTTTCTGAAAAAAAAGAGGACACAAAGCTTTTTTTTTACTTCGAACTCAATCATTGTACCGAAGAGATTGTGAAGTTCGCTACGGCACTCCCTTTTTAGTCAACTTTGTGTCCAAGTGTGAAAAGAATTCCATCCTCTCTTCACACTAAAGGTGTGGTGACAGGAAATTAGTAGTTGACAAAGTTGCCATGGCTAAGACCGACTAAAAACACATTTATATAAAATTAATATAATAGAAAATATGTATCATCAAAATAAACCAAAGCACGGGGTTTCCGTAGACAATACAAAATGGAAATAAACTGCATACTAAAATATGGCTACTTTCAACATAATTTTGAATTTGTTCTTTCGAACCTTCACTAAAATAAAAACAAATTTTCACCCTTTTATTTTAAATCAGTTGAGAATTTTTAGTATTCTTAGTTTTTAAACCGCACAAGTAGAAATGTTACATTTAGAAGAAAAAAAATTGTTTAAATGAGGGGAAGGGTAGGGGGAAAAATGTATTCAAAATATAAATGAGACGGAACTTGTTCAATATTTTAAATTTCTCTCCATTTTTTCATTTCATCTAAGTTGTCTCCATATTTTTTGTCTTTTTAGGTCGTTCTGAAACATTAAAAAAATTGCCTTGAAATAAATATTTAATTCAATGTCAGAAAAGAATTTTCTTAAAATTCTATATATAAAAAAATGTATTTATAAAATATTGAAATTATTTTTGAGAAATTCATTTCAAAATAATTTCCAGTAATTTCACATATCCCAATACAAAATTTCATTATTTGATATAAATATTTTAGCTACTCTCAGATCAATATAGATACAACTGTATTTTCTGAGAAAGGATTCCAACCCTTTCCACTTCCGAGATTCCAAATTTTCATCAATTAAAATGCAATAATTCTTTCAAACAAATTCTCCCTCGTCTATCCATAAAATATTAAAAACACAAGCATTTGAAAAACTTAGAAATTTTTTCCAATTTAAAAACGAGTAAATATGTACCCACACAAATCATGCACATATTTTTGCAGACATACCAGGAAAATTTCCGCAAGTTTCGAGGACAGATGAACAAAGAAAGATTTAAAAATAATCCATGCCACACATCCCATTAAAACACTTCATTAACAATACGCAAATCTCTGCATCCGGTTGAAGGCTCACGCTGCAGCCCGTAACCTTCCCGATCCCAGCTGATAAAAAGAAAGGAATTAGATTTCCCATTTAAGATATCACAATCCTTTAACCATCGCCTGCGCGTGAGAAGATCCAGTCGATAAAGACGCACAGTTCGTTTCACGACACATCAAGAAGTAGAATCCGAGATAAGAAATATAATAGATACTAATTAGCCTTTAAATGAAGTACGCACCGCTAAAGAGAAATGATAGGGATTGTTTCTAATGTTCATGACATGTGTGCCCGCACATTTGAAACATTTCCTCAACATATGCGGAAGACAGGGAATTGATCTCAAAGTATGCTCCCCCTCCTCCCTCCCTTCCAAAATAAAGTTGTTCATTGGTTTATTGAAAATCTGAAAATTTTAGAGAGCGGGATGGGATCACAGGTGAGGGAGTTTTTTTAAGCAACACGACGGACTTCGTAATTTTGATCCATTGTCAATTGACGAGAACGGCACCTAACTCTCCAAACTACCACATCAGGCCGATGAGAAGACTTGAGTCACGATAGATTTTAAGTGTACCAGCTCCTCTACACGGTGGGTCTTCAGTGGCATTAGACTCGAACTCATGACAAACGGCCACGAGTTCGTGACCATGATTACTATGCTACAGCGGCCTGGTAAACCACAGATATGATATAGAATAAAAACTATAATATTGTGGCTTTCAACATTAAATACACCATTTATCAAATGTATTCTAGTTGCAATAAAGTGGATTCTCGAAATAAAAAAAAACTAAACTTTATTTTTAAATTATAAGTTAGTATTGTGAATAAAAATCTATAATAAAATATGTATTGTTTGTGCTTGGTTATAACGTTAACATTTTGTCCCCCCCCCCAACCCTCCTTTCCCGATATAAGAGAGGATTTGAATTTCAAAAATTGTTTAATGTTCACTCGCTTGAATTTTCCCAAGAAAACAAAACAATTTTCCCGGTTCAAAATCCTCAGTACTGAAATTTAACTAGGATTAAATCATACTTAACTATATGCAATTTTCCTTTAACTAGTCCATAATAGCCCGTTATTTTCTCTAATTTTACATCAAGGACTACTTCACTGGAGTGCAAAGCCAGCCTCTCCTGAAGAAAAAATTTAAAAATACTCGGAAAAATAGAAATTTGATAATTTTAACCGAAAATTGAAACAGTAAGTGAAATAATATAATTAAGGATAATATCCTATTTACAGCAAGAATATAGAAATAGCAGAAATGTATTTCAAAGGAACATTTAACTTCCTTTGAGAATCGACAGCTACAAGAATGCAATCGTTCGCTATTTGTTACCCCCCCCCCCAAGCATAACAAAATTGTGGCGAAATATGTTATCAGAGTATTATTTTTAGAATAACAGAGATAAAACTACTCCACAGCAATAAATGCGAAAATATCAGGAACATAATGGCTAACACGATTTGTTCAAGTATGAAGCCAAAAATTCACATTTCTAACTCAGCTGACGAAATTCGGGTCGATTCATCTGAGAATGCGGGCACATTTTAAAAACATTTTACAGATACCATATTGTTTCGGTCTTCAGAAACGCTAGATTTATGCAGTGCAAAACAACGCTTCGAAAAATGTATACTTTTGCACAGTATTCTGAGAAACTCTGAAAGGAGAAGTTTTATTAAACCTTTTGACAAAAAAGGTAATTCAATAAATTCTTCTATTAAAATTGATATATATGTATATATATATATACTAGCTGACCCGGCCGGGCGTTGCACGGGCTTTTACCGTGGGTATAACTTAATCCCCATGTTAATTTACTCCTTTCTTTCTGACGCCAGCACTTTTGTGTGGGTGTGACGCGTACGATGCGAGTTCATGGCCTGTGAGTGCGTGTCATGGTTTTCTCGTTTAACATTTTCCCTTCTCTTCACAAAATCAGCACTTGCAATATTATTTCTCGAAATTACTTTTACTTCTTTGTTTCTTTCCTCTCCGCTTAGCCCGGCGTTGCACGGGCTTTTACCAGTGAATAACTTAATCCCCATGGGAATTTCCTGTTTCCCTCAGGACGATAGCACTTATGTGTATGTATGCGCGATGTGAGTGATTTCTTTAACTATGACATTAAAACTTCCTTTTTCGAAATTTGTTCTTGCGTTGGTGTGGTACTTAGGAGAGGTGGGTAAAAGCTTAGGTGTCGTCCTCGTCACTTGACCATGGTTGAAAATTTCGAGGTCCGTCGCATAAAACCCTCGAATAGGCGAACAGTGAGAATTTATAAAATCACTCACTCACTTTTCAATTCTTTCGTTGCAATTTTTAGTCCCCGGAAACGAAAATGTAGCCTTTTTAAAAAAGTTGTATGTTGAAAAAATACAGAAAAGTAGAAATTTTTCCAATTACAAAATTTTACTATTTTAAATCATGAAGTAAAATTGTGAGGATATTTTGAAATGTTCGACACACGGGAAAAAAGTTTCATGCAATTATCTTTATAAAAGAAGAAATTATTAAATGATTGTTTTAAGTATTTTGAGTGTTTTGTTAAAATTTGTTCAAAAACGTTTTTGGCTTTTTATTTTTTAAATCACTGATTCTAAAAGTTTTAAAAATCATTTTTATTTAAACGCAACGATTTTGATTCATTTTAGAAAAAAATCGTAAAATATGCAAAATATCATTGTTTTGTAAAAAAAAAGTTTTTTTAAATTCTTAAAAAAAAAAAAAAAAAAAAAAAAAAGATAGTTTTCGGCATTTTTTTAATCACTGATTCTAAATGATTAATGAACCTTTTAAAAATCATTTTCCTTTAAATTCATCTATATTTATTCATTTTAGAAGAAATCATAAAATACAAAACAAAATTAATGAATTATTTTATACTAATTTTGATTAAAAATATTCATTTAGCAATTAATTGTGACATGCCAATTTTGTGATTTTAGATATATTAATAACACGCAATTAATAATGAAGAATTTTTTATTTGAACATTGCTTTTATTTTTTCCTCAGGAAGTTAACTGAATAATTCAAATTTTTTTTTTTTCGAAATGGGCAAATTTTGCGTTTATATTACGAAATTATATGTCAAAAAAAGATTTATACATTAGGCATTATTTTAAAGTAAACTATAAGTTTTATGAAAGAGAACAAAAATTTTGATACTGATAAATATTTTGAATGAGTCTCAGAAATGTATTGAATGCATTTTGTCATCTTAATCTAACATCTATAATGATTTAATTTTGAAAATTATCTAAAGAAAAAATGACGAAAATTGAAGCAGAAATAACTTTTTCACTCGCATTCCTCCCCCCCCCCCTGTTTAAGGCAGAACTTTTTAGTGTAACCCTTGAGTTAGATGCGGTCGACGGTGAAACAGTTCAAAGGTCTTTGGCGCTAAACTATTTTTCGACGCCAAGGTTTGGCTAAATGTAAAATCGCATATTTTTTATTAATTTTTTTTATTTTCAGGGCATAATTTTTAATGCTTTCAAACTTCAAAAATTAATTGCAAAAATAAAGTACTTTTAAATAAAAAAAATGTACAAAAAATACTGTTTAAATTATTTCTCGCAAAAACGGTTTTTTACGAAAATCAAATTTTTTTTTTTTAAATTTGCAATTTTTTCAATTTTCATACAGATTACGGATAATATTCTTTTACACACGGAAAAAAGTTTCGTGCGATTACCTTCATAAATGACGTAGTTATTTAATGTTTAGTAAAAAATTTAGACTGATTTTTAAAAATTCTTTAAAAAAAAGTTTTGGGAATTTTATTTTTTAAATGACTGGATCTAAAAGAGAAAGGCTTGAAGTTATTTAGTGTAGAATATCGTTTTAATAACACGAAAACAAATTCATACGCAACAATTTAGAAATAATTTTCATAAAAACGCATCAGTTTCAACCATTTTTTAAAAAAATCGTAAAAAATAGAAAATATCATTATTTTGCAAAAAAAATTATACCGTATTGTGGCGAAATAAATGATCTTTCCGATTCTGTAATTATTTTTTGTCTAATTTCAACAGTAAAAACTGGATGGCAATTTTAAGATGGTGGAAAACGTCGGATCACCGCTCGGACGAAACGGAATGGAAGATCTGCCAAGTAAACAACCCGCAGGAGTAAAACAATTAGGCGTTTTAAGGTTTTTAATTAATATCTTTTTAACTAATTGCAATATCGGAATGAAAAATAGTTTACGTCCTATTCTCCGACCTACTGAATGTATGCAAAAAATTTCGTAAGATTTGGTCTAGTCGTTTCGGAGGAGTTCGGTTACAAACACTGTGACACGAGAATTTATATATTAGATATATTCCTACTTTAAATTCTCAGAGACCAAGAAAATTTTTTATTGATCCTGCTTTTCCATAAATTATAACCACACATGTATGCTGCATGTTTTTGTTTTAATATAAATTAAAAACAAATTCTCATTTCATTCCAACTTCAACTGTTGGCAATCAAATATAAAAAGTAACGTCTCATTTTTAGACAACCAATCAAGATCTTTTCTATCCAAACACTTAAAAATTATCACTTCCAATTTCCGGTTTGGTTAGGCATTAACCCCGCTCTCAGTCCAGATCACTGTTTCTGAATTATTTGATATCAAACTCTTAATACTCCATAATTTTTCTTCTACCAGTTACACTGGAGGGAATGCATTACCAGATTGGAGGGCGATAGGGCCAAGTGTTTCGTTGTCCACTCCAACGATGATCTTTACACAGGGGTGTGTGACTACGAATATATCAAAAGTATATAACGTTTCCTCTGTATTATAGATAAGTTTCATCGATCCAGTAATTGCTGTTTTCATTCCGATTCCTTTCCCGCAGGATAAGGAAACGCCTATACTCTTTCGACGCAAGGAACGGAGTTTTTTTTTCTCATCCCGAATTCAGTACATTCTTCACGGAAAATGACAATCCATCATTTTGTTCCTTAATTCATTCCTCCCCACCTTCCCGTTTCGTGTTCCGAATTTTTAATTTAGCATTAATTAGTCATCCGAACAGTTTTTTGCCTTAGTTTATTGTTTTTTTCTTCCATAGTTCAGAATTTTAAAAAGGCACAAGTCAAATAATAAAGTATAAGAAACAAATTTTCAGCTTCTACCTTCTGAAATTTGACCCAAAACCCATCTTGATCCTAATTTTTTGTAACTTTAATAAATCATTATTCCAATTAAAAAAATTTTGAAATTAAAATTTTTTTGCCACCGTTTAATTCTTATTTAATATACACGCTAAGAACCAGTTTTGAAATCAATAATAATAAAATGAGTTTCGCCAGCACGTGGTAACTATTATATTCTCTTTTTTCTTTAGTTATTCTATCAAAATTTAATCTAAATCCTAGCAAAGCCGATCATGCTCAACGTGCGTCGTTCAGTAACCAACTATAACTAGAATTTCCACTGATAAGAGAATTTATGATATCGATCTTAATAATAAAACATGAGTGTTTACTTCGATGTAATGCATCTAAAAATTTCATAAATGAATGGACATTCTTTGTAAAAAAAATGAATTAGAGATTTATAATATATAGGAACAAATCTAATCCAGAATATTCGAAACTTCAGTTTCTTTTAAGGCTGGACTTTGGTTAGTGTTAAAGAATAGGACTAGAATTTGTATGTGGAATATTTTTCAGATAGAATATATTCTGGCTTCCCTATCCAAAAGATAAAATAAATTATCATACTATTTAATTTAACACGAGTTGATTCATTTTTTTCTGGTATAAAATGTGTTCCTTTTTATGTTATCCCTTTACATTTTAAAATGAAAAAAATAAGCATTTATGAACTATTTTGAAATTTTAAAAACGCTATATTATCAAAGGCATTTTTCTGTCTGAAAATGTGCTTCGCGTTTAGTTCAGGCTCTCGTACATTTGGCGAGTGAGTGAATATTAACGTCGCCTTATTCAGCTATATATACTTGAAGGCTTTTAGCGACGAACCTCGTCATTTTGAACTAAGGTCTAGTGAGAACAACGACACTTGAACTGCCTCCCTCTCTCCTAACATCCACACCACAACAACGGAAGAACATTTGAGACTAGACATATTTAACATCTTATAACAGACATATTTAACGTCGAGACTTCGTCCCCCTCTGCACGGCGGGTCTTCAGCGGTACTGGGCTCGAACTCATGACACGTCAGCAACGAGTCCGTTACCTTGACTACCAGGCTATCGTATATTTGGCGAAGACAACATTAATGGTGATTTAAAAATGGACGAATATTTTGAGAGGAGAGAGGTAGAAAAATAAAAGTTTCGCTTTCGCTAGCTCTTTTCATATCACTGTCCGATATCACATCCGATAATGAAAGATAAACATTTATATTATTAAAAAGGGAAACTAGATATCACTTAGCAATATATATCCAGTTTCATTAAAAATATTAAATAACTTCAATGAATACTATCGCATGGCAGTTTATTTCAGTAAATAAAAGTACAGGCACTAATTTTTTTGTTCTTATTGATCTACTCAAAAATATCATGCTTATGTCTGTATTATTTTGTATGAATCGATATAAAGCATTTTTATAATTACCAGTTCAAACGGACAATCTTATTCGCAGTAAAATAAAAATCGCATTAAAAAACCACTTCTAGAAAAAAAAAAAAATTTCCTGACTCATCCATACACTATTTTGTCAGGGGGAAAACATTGAGTTATTGCACGTCTTAAATACATAGGCCTACAGATACACACATAAAAGAGAATAATACACCAATCATGGGAATCATCCCCATATTACCGGAGTAAAATCTTAAATATGACTCGTCCTTCACAAGACAGTGATCGAAAGATATTTATGAAACATGACATTGTAACTATGAATTGTTACGAAAGCATAAAATATAGTTCTTCAGAAAACGTTTCTAATAAAAAGTATCGGGAATTTTACCAGGTTTTCATAGAATATAAAATTCCCCTTCTCCCACACTACTATAAATTTTTCTAGATTTGTCTGATACACTCACCGGATAAGAAATACTAGCTTTAAATCGCAAGGAGAAACAATGTCAAGAGAGCGATTGATTGATACTTAAAAAGCCCCCAATACTGAAGAATATAGGCGACGAATTTTAATGAAGGTTACGTGACGAAGACGACACACCTCGTATGGTACAACACTAAGATCTTACACCATTCCAACGCGAAGATTTTGAGCCCAGACAGATTAACAAGCATTAGTTCCTCTACAAGGAGAATCATTAATAAAACCAGAATGAGTTATAACGTCGCTCCATGAAAAAAGCTATCAGAGGGTTGCTGACAAAGTACCCCGTAATTTTGAAACTCGACGAGGATGACATCTGAGCTAGCATCCTCCTCTCCAAACTACCACACCAAGCCAAAGGGTAAACTTTGAGCTCGACAGTAACGTGTATCAGCGGTCTTCAGTGGCACTCATGACCATAACCAATTGGCTACCGCAGCCACCCTTCAACGTGAGGTTTTTGAGCCCCCTCCCCCTCGACAAAAAAACAATCCCCCAATACGACGGATTTTTAGTGGCATCAGAATTCGAATCCATGACACCGAAGTTCGGCTACCGCAGCCACGTCAAGACTTACTTGCATACAGAAGTAATGTCTTCAATGATATTCTTCTTCCAAATACGCAAAAACGGCACGTATTCTATTGCATATACAAAAACCAAAGGGCGGAAGAGGAAAAAAATGTCGATTTAGGTAATTGTTTTTAAAAAAAATGGGAGAGGAACATAATTTCCCATGTGTGCGATATAAAGAAACCCAAAATAAGAGTTCAGACGGGGATGACGGCTTCTGCATGCGGGCCTACAAAAGCCGAAACCCGGTCGAGTGCAACGTTCTCTGGCTGATGCCGTTGAATGACAGGCGGGAAGTGATGCAGAAACAACGCAGGGAACGGAACCGTTCAATTAACCCTCATCTAACAGTTACGTCCAAGTCCCAGAAAAAAAGGGGGAGGGGATTGCTCTTCCCGTCAAAATCACACTAAATACTGTTGATT
>BMAO01000355.1:0-51721 GCA_019973975.1 Trichonephila clavata | reverse complement strand
GAGCGCAAGATCGATTGCAAATGATGTCTCTAGAACATACTTTATCTCCTCTTGTTTGGATGCGTTCGCTTGAAAAGTTTTTGGCTTGGTTTCAAATCGCTTCAAAATGCTCCCGAGGGAGTGATTGGCAATCTCTCAGAGGTCTGCTGGAAATCTGAACTTACAGGAGAACTGGAGTTGACTCCTTTTTGATTTTTTTCCCTCGCTGTGTGAAGATGGAAAAATCCATGCGGTAAGGATGACAGACGGTCCAATGGGAGTTAGGGAGGTCTCATAAAAACATGAGATATCTCTGATTATTCTTTATTTGATTTTATTCTCAACGCGTGGCATTTTTTCTATGTTAGGAGTGTCGTGAGTTTTTGGATTTATTTCATCTAATTGTAGAATTAAAATTTTTTTTTCTTTAAAGTAAAATGTGTTATTACTCGTATATTTGGGTATAACAGTTAACGGTGTTCAATTTACAAGCAAAAAAAAAGTTATTTGTGGTGTAAGCAGGTTACAAATACCAAGTGTTTTTAATGCAAAACTTTCTAAATAAATATATAACTCCCTAAATTACTCTTTTTTTCACACCTTTGTATTGAGAAGTAAAAAAAATTAACTCTAATATATTTATATATATATATATATATCAATTATATAAAACAAAAAGGCATAAAATAACCTGAGTTTTCATAATAAGAATATGAATAAATTTTTTGGAACTTGAATCTTTCTGACATTTTAACTGAAAATTAATGAATTTAATAAAATATCGTCATAAAAAGTTTTTAATTAAAAAAAAAAATCAATTTAAAGTACAATGAAGATTGTTTAACAGGAAATTGAAGGGACTGAAATATATTTTCGTGTTAAAGGACATTGTAGAAATACCATATATTTAACAAAACTATGTTTATTAGAGGATATTTTATTTGCATAGATATGTATGTAATATGCATGTATTTTATAAAAAAATCAATGAACTTTTAGAAGAAGTTAAAGGAATTTAATACTAAATTTTCGAAATACAAAACATTTATTTTGGAAACTAATCCGATACTTTTCTTTGCATTGACTTTTTTAGTATTAAAATTCTTCTATGTCATCAAGTTTGTTGTTCATTTCACAAACGTAATGTGTATATAAATAACTGCTCTTACTTTTTTTCATAAGATTCCTCATTTCTAGAGCTTGCAGCCTTGAGATCTGTTTTTCTTCAAATCCCGGAATCCCGTGATTAAAATAACTAATCCTGAGATTTAATTTTTGTCAGATTTATACTTCAATTTTCTCCTCCAAATTTTCGAAGAATTTAATTCTTAAAAAAATTTATATAGAGAACTTTCACTTCCGGAGCGAGACAATGCGCAACATTCATTGCTGTTCCCGAGTAATAAAAAAATGCGACTCATTTGTTTAATGTTCATGATAAGTTTTGATTTTTATTTTCTGAATCAGCAATCAGGAATCATTTTTCTGAATTATCACTTTAAATCAATATAATAGATGCGTTTTTTTAATACTTCAAGAGACAACTTTAATAATATTACATCGTTATTATATATTCTTATAAGCTGCTTTTGTTTTTTTGAAACAACGATAAGACATTTCTTCAAAATTCTTTCTGAATATTTAAAGTTTGTGAATTAACACAGTTATAGCAAACTCGCTTTTCCGCTTAGGTACATGCCTAGGGCACAAAAGATTTGGGAGCGAAAAATAAATTAGAGGGCGGAAAAAGAGAAAAAAAAAATGAAATTACAGCGACCGTACTACCGTCGAACGAATCATGCGAGAAGCAAAGACTGAAATTATATCTATTATGAAAAAAGAAATGCTTAACATTTCGATGTTGCTATGTACTCAAAATGATATTACAATGAATATTGATTATAATGATGTCATTAACGATTTTGCAATGATCAAAACTCGGAGAAAACGTTTGTTATACAAGTACATTGACAGCGACTCAGCAAATAATGAGAATTTCTAAAAGTAGAATATAGTAAAATGACAAGCGAAGGGGTTATTTTATGCTCTTTATTTTTATTTAAGAAATATCTTTAAAAGATGCAAATTTTAATATATAGCAAAACCGTAACTCTATATTATTGACATCTATTCTCCAACGCTGTATGCATTACCTCGGGAATCGAATGGTTTAAAATGTACTACTTAGTAGCACGCTAAATCATATCAATAGATTGGTTTGGCATGCCACAGCTAAAAGGATTGCCGACCCCTGCTTTAGAAGGTACATGACATTGCGTTTGTTTCTACATGTTTTTCAGGTACCGACATAATATACTGTCTAACAATTTCAAAAGTTATCGCTCATTGAAAAAAAGAGCGTCTCAAAATGCTGCCATGGTTTTCGCACTGGGCAAAAACAAGTTCCTGAGCAAACACTTTCTATTTTAGATGTCGATAAATAAATTGGTGAAAGTTTAGAAGAAGGAAATATTATGTATAAATTAAGCCCATACACTTAAAATAAACGAAATATCTAATAACTGGATAATTTAGGTGACCAAAATACCTGTAATTATATTCACATTTTCGAAAAAATGAGTTTTATTTATGTAGACGTTGCCACATAATTTCACATTGATATGAATCTGAAAACTGTCTAAATTAACTACGTTTCATGAAGTCTAATTAGTTTCCCAATGGCTTAAGCCACCTATTCCATTTTCCCCGACTAATCCGTAGTAACCTTCATTTGTAATATTTTAAGTAATTGTTTTATAGCAATATAAATAGTATCTTTTTTACAAATGATAACTAATTTCAAATGGATACGATACACATTTGTCATGATTTTGGTGGTTTTTAGTACCCTTTTATAAGCTTCACACTTGTATGTAACGGAATCTTTGAACTCAAAAGGTGAGATTAATTTGAAATTTTGCTTTCTTGTCCAGGACCGATGACAGTACAATGATTTATAAATTTTGTTCCATTGTCTTGATCAGGATCATCAATATTATTTATTTCCCATTTTCAGATCTCATCCGGCATCTGGCGTCTAATTTCAGATCCCAATTCTAGATTTGGCGACTAAAAGATGAAGTTGCAACTTAGTTCGCTTAACTATAAAAGAGTGTTTTCTATTTTTTTAAGGTGCCTGACTAGTGCAAAATCATCAATTTTAATGAAAATGACAAAAAAATTTTATTTGATATTTTTAATATTTGAATTTCTTCTTTCTAAAAATACCTTACTTTTGCTTGTACTCCAATTATTTACGAAGTTATAGCAGTTTTTATGTCAAGTGAGAACAACAAAAATGAACCGAAGTTAGAAATCGAAACCGGAAGTGCTTTGAATTTGAAAGATTTTTACTCTTTTTTGAAGTTTTATTGAGTTTATTAATAAAATATTAATTTTGGTAATCTTAAAACTGAATATGGTGATATTTTTTTAAAAATTATTTAATAGTTTTTAGTAAAATTTGGCAACAACTTTACAGGTTTGTTGTTATATTTTGATTTGTTTATGTTCTAGCGATTCGATTCTTCGCTCCTCATTTAACTTATTATTTTGATATATTTTATAAAAAAACTGTCTTTTTAAAGACAAAATATTGATTAATTATGGCTAAATCAAGATCTGGAAGGTCTAAGAAGCGCCGATTTACTGGAAATCGTTATACCATTCGTGCTACTATTAATGAGAATGATGAAACATCTGAGCTCAATTCTACTGAATCCGCTAGTGCCAAAAAATTGGTATCAAGCCATACAAGTTTGGAAATTTTCTCAGAAAGGTTGTTTGAAACTTATGAAGACAATAGAATTGTCAGTTTGACAACTTTGATTTCATTGTTTGCTATAGTTTGCTGCCCTGATTGTTATTCTCAGGGCTTGGAACTTATAGAAGACTCTGTCAGTGGATTATGTTCACATATGAACCTAAAGTGCAAAAACTGCTCCTTCTTTAAAGGTTTCCCTACGACAGAGAAGATGAAAGGTTCTTGTCTGATAAACTCTTCAATTGTTTTGGGGCTAAGGATAATCGGGAAAGGATTTTCAGCTGGCAAAAAGTTATGCGCTTTCCTGGGTTTACCTTTCCTATCAAAGCTTGCTTTCTGCAATCAAGAAAGGAAACTATTGAAAGCAACTGAACGCGTTGCTCAAGAAAACATCAACGCTGTATCAAGTGAAATCAAAGGCTCAAATAGTTTCACTAAATGTGGAATATCTATTGATGGTACTTGGCAACGCAGAGGCTACTCATCTTTGAATGGGTGTGTAAGTGCCATATCAGTTGACACCGGTAAAATTTTAGACATTGAAGTTATGACGCAATATTGCCACATATGCGCGAAAGGCAATAACCAATCATCGAAACATGTATGTTCGAACTATAAAGGTTCCGCTGGGAACATGGAGGTTGTTGGAGCCTACCGTATATTTGAGAGATCAAATGTAAGGGATGTGCAGTACAATGAATACTACGGAGATGGAGACTCAAAAGGATATGAAGCTGTTAAAAACTTTTATGGAATTAATACAGTAACCAAACTCGAGTGTATAGGCCATGTACAGAAACGTGTAGGGGGGCGGTTGCGTCAATTAAAAAAAAACGATGAAAGGTTTAGGAGGGAAAAATAAATTAACTGATAAATTAATTGACAGAATCCAGAACTATTATGGAATAGCTATTCGAAGCAATGTAGGTAATCTACAAAAGATGATGAGTTGTGTAATAGCTGCATTTTTCCACTGTGTATCTAGAAAAAACAATTCTTTGCATGGACAGTGTCCTGAAGGATCTGAGAGTTGGTGTCGTTACCAAAGGGCAAAAGCAGCTGGGAGTCCTCTCAAAGAAAATAAGCTAGGACTTCCTAACAAAATTATAAACCAAATAAAACCTACATATCTAAAACTGTGTAATGAAACGTTGTTGAAAAAATGTCTTCATGGTAAGACAGAAAATTGTAACGAAAGTTATAACAACATTTTGTGGAATATTGTTCCCAAAAATATATTTATTGGACTGCAAACATTTCGTTTGGGTGCATTATTAGCTCTGATACTTTTTAATTCTGGTTATGCTGGTATATTATCAGTGATTCGAAATGTAAATGGTTCCCTTCCTGAAAGTGTTGTTCAAGAGTTAGTTAAATTTGATAAACAACGGATTTCAACATCTTTAAGACACTCTTCACCGATTGCAAAATTGTCGCGAAAAAAAAGAAAAGCAGCAAGGAAAACAAAAAGTACTAAGAATGAAAAAACAGAAGGCTTAGTATATTCATATGGAGGGTTTTAAAGTACTTCTTTGCATGATTTTTATTTCTAATTTATGATAACCTTTGTGATAAACAATGTTTTTTAAGAGCTTTTTCGTGAATGTTTACGAGTAAAACAACACAAATATATTTTGTATTAAATATTTCTTAACTTCTAAAATAATATGGTAGAATATATATTTGTTTTTCTATGTAAAATATTTTTATTTTTTAATGCAATAAGGTTTTTTAAAATGCTTTTTATATGTCTAATCTGTAGTTCGTAAACTATGTACTTAGACTTTAAGAAAAAGCTTTTTGACACTATAAAATTGTTAAAAATATTAAAAGATAAAAGTTTGAAGAAAGTATATAATATTCATAATTGCTTTGAAAAGGTTTTTTTTTTATATAGAGAGGTTTTAGGTTTTTTTTAGCAGTATAGTTTTTTAAATTTTAAATGCATTTTTTTTGATATTTTACAAAACGGTAAGCATGATATCTCAAAAAGTTCTGTAGATAATTGTTTGAAATTTTGTATCATGGTTCATTATTATAGTATGTATGCTGAGACGTAGGGATTAAGAAAAAACAGCATGTTTACCTTTTTTATAATTTTTTTTCTGCGTGAAAAATGTGAAATTTTTGAAAAATTTGCATTGCGTGCACTTTTTGACCTCTAGTTCAGTAATAAATTAAAATTTTTCAAAGATATTAGGTCAGTTCATTAGTAACTGTTTTCTGAGTAAAATTATATGGGTTTTTTAAAATTTTATGCATTAGAATTTATTTTACTATGTTTAACGTAACGTGCAAATAACGTCTAATTTAAACCTAAAATTGGCCATATTTAAAAAAAATACAATGAAAGAATTTTTTTTTGCTATTTTTATTAGTTTTCATTTATAAGCACAAAAAAAATGAGTTTAAAAGTAAATTTTCAGCAAAATTTCAAAAAAATGTCTCCGCAACTAGTCAGGCACCTTAAACTATAATTTATTATTTTTACCAAAACCGATAAAGCTGTTAGAAATGTAAATGATATTACAAAATACCCTGCTCTTACCTATCTTGATTTAAATATAGACATGTATTCGACCTAAAACATACAGGGAGCCACAAAATTGAGTATACACCTTAGAAGCTTAGAGACTTTTTGCAATTACAAATTAAATATTGCTTAAGATTATTGAAATTTTTACCTTATATACTTTAGTCTATGCTTTACCGTACTATACTAATAAAATTGTTACGTTTATTTATTTTTTACGAAAAAAAATAAAAGATTTGAGACGAGAGGAAAAACAACACCACAAAAATAAGTATACACCTTTATTAATCTCCTTTTAACGAACAAATTAATATTTTGTTGCATAACCTTTTGCTTGAATTACAGCTTGTAATCTTCTGGGCATAGATTCTACCAGTGTTTTAGTGGTTTCAACAGAAATTTTAGCCCATTCTTCTCTCAGAACCTTCTTGAGAACTTCCCTTGCTTGTGATTTCGTGCTCATGTACAGCTTTCTCTAATTGCGACCACAAATTTTCTATGACGTTTAGGTCTGGAGACTGGGCTGGAGTGTGTAATTGCTTCCTGCAGTGGTACAGCTAGTATAACTGCACAATCTTCGCTGTATGCTTGGGGTCGTTGTCCTGCTGGAATATGAAGCCTGACCCAAGCCCCAACTTACTGGCACTTTTTTCCAAGTTATCCTTTAAAATCATCCCCAAATATACATGTTTGTCCATAATACCATCAATAAAAGCAAGTTCTCCAACTCCTCCAGCCGACATACAATCTCAAACGAGGACAGATCCACCCCCGAACTTGACTGTCTTGTGTTTTTAGGTGCCAGTGCTTTCCCAGGATCTCTCCATATTTTAAATCATCCATCGCTTAAGTAAAGATTAAACTTACTTTCATCAGAAAATATTACAGTATTCCAGAAAGAAATAGGCTTTAAATGATGTTCTTTGGCGAAAATCATTCTCTTTTGTCTATTCACATACTTGATGAGTGGCTTTCGTATTGGTGTATGACCATGAAACCCATATTGGTGAAGGGTACGTCGAATTGCTTCATCTGAGATCTTTCCCCCGATTGTAGAGGACATCGATAAAGCTAGTTTAGAGGCACTCACCCTCGGATCTTTCTGTACTGAGTGAATAATCTTCCTCTTCGCTGTAGTACTCAGTATTTCTTTACGTCCTCATCCAGGAATATTGGCCACAGATCCAGTTTTTTATACTTATGTAGAATGTTTTGGACACAACCATGAGTTACACCAATCAACGAAGCGATTTCTCGAAGAGATTTTCCCTCTTTCGACCATTTTACAACCAATAAACGTTCAGATTCAGTAGTTTCTCTACGAGAGTTCATTTTACGATTTTTAATGAGAAAAAATACTATTTAAAAGCATTGAAGCGCAATAGCACGTGTTATAAGCAGCAGCTACTCCTGAAACTCTTTAAAGAAAATTTGAAACTAAAAAAATTGGTGGCAAAATTAACAAATATAAGAAGTGTATACTCAATTTTGTGGCATGGTTTTCTATCTTTTCTTCGAAGCCCTTAACTTTTTTTCGTAATAAATAAGTTAACTATAGAATTGTGTTATTATAGGATGGTAAAGCAGAGGTTAAAGTATCTAGGATAAAAAATTATCTATTTTAAATCAATATTTAATTTGTAATTGGAAGAAGTCTAAAAGTTTTAGAAGTGTATACTCAATTTTGTGGTCACTGTATTGCAAATAATAAGCTTCAAATTCCATTTGTTATGCAACAAGTATAATTTAAGAATTGAAAAAAAACCTAGTCTTGAAAGAAAGAAATATTTCCATAAAATATTGTAATAAAAAAAGTGAGTTAGATCGCAAGATGCCGGAAAAATAAAATCTACGCCGAACTTTTAATGCTTGTAACTACATTTAAATTTCAATTACATTGATTCCACAATCCAAATTTCGTGGTATGTACTATCTTCTCCCTATAATTATAACTTCTTATAATTATTGTACTTCATAATTACCCGTTATTGTTATTTCCTCGTTATATATAACACCATTAAAGCGCAGAAACTTTTCCTTAAATCCACATCATCCCCTAAAGAACCATTACCACTAAACCAGAAAGTGAAAGTAATTTATTTCAAATGGAAAACGCTAACAAAGCAAAACCTTTTGTTAAAAATGTTTTCCCTTTCGTTGAGGAAACGAACCACCTCCAACAAAAGAATTAAAATCACGTAGAAAATATCCCAGCTTTCCCCAAACTATTGAATTTTCTATCCACTCAGATATCTAATATGCATTGAAACTATTCTTCGAAAAATTGTGATACTCAAAATAAAACCTTTCGAATCTGGCTACAACGAATCCAAATGATCCTCTTCGGTGCGATTTAACTGCTTAATGACGTCGCATGTACGTTACCGTTAGCAGCTTTTTAATTCGTCGACCATTAGGAGTTTTCCGCGAATGGCTCGCAATATGTGAGGGAATATTTTGAGGATAATTTCACTGGAAGAGTCGAAATGAGGAAAAAAACCTTTCAACATCATTAATTATTGCTTTAAGCTCTTAGCTGGAGATTTCTGTAAAGAAAGACCTTTGTGCCGCGGATTTAAATGTGCAGCTAGCTTTGCCGTTTTCCGGTGTGGTTCGCTTACAAATATCAATATTTTTTTAAGCGTATGGAATTATTTTGTTAGGACTATAAATTACCGGAACGACTCATATTTTGAGTTCCAGTAATTGCAATGCTTTTCATGAAAGCATTTTTTAAAAGTAATGTCCATTAATTATTTCTGATTTAATAGAAATAGTTTTTCCGTCTAGGCATCTTGGCTGCTGTAAGGTTTTTTGAACAGATCAAATTGGCAAAAGTCATGCATATTTTAATTTTAAAAATTAAACAGTGAAATAAGAAATTTTGAAGTCAGTTGCAAATCCTTAATGCAAAAACATATTGTCTGAAAAATAATGTTCGATAAGAAAACTCAATATGATATTCGCATAGCATTACATATTTACATGTTGCTGTTGCAGATGCCACCTGATAGATGGTGTCAGAAGTATTCTCGTTGGCATGGTGCGGAAGTTCGAAAAGGATTTGCAGCGCAGGTGTCGATCTCGTTACTCGACCAAGGGTCAAAATTATTGTGACCGTCACATTTTGCCTTCGTTTCTTTATGGTGGGACACTCACTTGACACAGTGTCAAATCGAGACTCATGAAATTCGTCAGAACGAGAGGTTAAGATTACGCCTGCCGTTTTTACTGCAGCTTTGAGCCCCATGCAGTTGACTGTACATTTTGGCTCCTTTCCGCCCCAATTTTGAGAGAGAACATCACGGCCCATATGATTTACCCAACCATCAACCTTTTGGCTTGCCGGATATTTAGAGTGGAACTCCGGAACTATTCATTTGCAAACATCAAATGCCTTCTATGAGATTCGAAACATAGTATTGGCTTAGATGTCAGTGTCGCTAACAACTTCCGCACCTGGGTGGCTGAAAGTCTTTATAAAAAGAGAGGGAAAGAGCTATCTAAAGTAGCAAGACGATTTGAAATCTCAATGAGTGAGTGAGAGTGATATTAACCTCCCGCTATAAAGCGATACAGAGGATATTGGCGATGAACCTCGTAATTTTGTAACATGGTCAAGTGACGCGTCATAGTCGCCATAGCTGCAATCTTTTTCTCCTAACGTCAACACCACACCAAAGGGATGATGTTTGATTTTAGACTGATTTAACGTGCAATGCTTCCTCTACGCGGTGAGTCTTTAGCATAACTAGTCTTGAACTCATAACACACCACCTACGATTTCGTGACCTTAATCACTGGATTACCGCTGATACCTTCGAAGTCTTAGAGAAATTTATCTGAATAAGAAAAATGGGTTTATCATAAAAGAATTCAAGGCTTTGTATTGAAAGAAATCGTTGAATTTTATACTTTGTTCAATTTTATTTTATTTATTTTTACTTCACCCTTTAAAGTTATTGACAATGGATCTTCGTCAAGTGACAAAGACGACACCCTGTTCTAACGGTGAGTCATCAATGGCATCAGAAATCAAGCCATGTGTTCGTGACTAGGATGACTTTGCTGTCACGACCATATTCTTTTTATTTAAAATTTTTGTTGGTTTACTATTCATATTTCTTTTCATGCACACGTTAAATATAATCAGATATCAATATGAATGAATTATTTGAAATGACACTTTTGAATATATGTTGTAAAATCAAAAAATAAATTTAACTCAGAAAATCGATAAAAATTCTACAACACCACCACATATTGTTTTAATTATCCGCGATATTTTAAAAATATGTCTGCATTCTTACACCAAGTAACAGAAATAGTCTGGTTTGCAATTCAAATCAGATGATCTATTATAAATGTATGTGTAAGACTAATTGTAATTATTGTACTATGTTATAAAACATTTTATTTTAGACAATTGGAGTTTAACAGAAAAACAATTTTTAGAAAAAAGAAATGCCCCTTAGTTATCAGGTTCTTTACAAGTTATTATTGTGGCTTTTTAGCTTTGCGCTCCAAAAATACTCGAAGGCAATTGCGGCATAAAGAAAAAAACTGGGAGTTGGTGTCCCAATTTCCAAACTTACACATTCTGACCATATAAGATCTTTGAGCCTTGACATACTTAATATCACACGGCGGATTAATTTTTCATTTGAAAAAAATATATGCGATGTTAAGAGTAAACTAAAATTAAAATTCCATTTAAGTTAGTTTTATTTATCCTTCAAACAATGTCATAGATAAAACGATACTTATTAAAACAAGATATCAATCATTGGCATGGCCAAGTAATTTTAGCGCGTTTTTCACATGTATTGTACATTAATGCAACTAATGAACTTTTTACTAACAGAAAGTAGTACTGTACCACTTCTCTAAATGTACTACTATTGAGCTGAAAAGAAATAATGACACAAATCTGTATCAACACTATAAAAAAGCAAAACAAATTTTTTTTTTTACAGAAGCTACAAAAGACCGGACAAGGTGACTTAACTCCTTGTCTAGGCATAAAACTCGCTTCTATGTATTTATTCTTTTAAGTTTAACAAGGAAAAGTATATACAATTAATAATAACTTAACTACTACATTACTTAAAGTTAATTTAGCTTAACTAACAAAGGCTTATAGAATGAAAAGAATGACTCGTATACGTAAACACTGATGTAGTCAGTCAATTTTCCAAAGATTGCATTGATAGTAATGCCAGAATCAGTTGTTGGTTCACTTCAGGAAAATTCGGGAAAACTATGGGAACATTTAAATATGATTCGGCTCATCTAGGGCACAAATGCGACCAAAAGCCGAAAACCCGAGGTCAATTGGTTGCTTATTGGCTGAGAAAAAGGTACGACAAAATATGGGACGAAGACGAAATTTGCGTCCTAATAGAGCTTTTGTTCCACTACGTGAAAAACGAGCTAAAAATATGAAATGAAATTTTAGGCAAATTTTTTAAAAGTATTTGTAGCTCATATATTATTATATAAAATAATTGATAGTATGATAATTAGTACAAAATAATGCACTTCAAAAACTTTTACATGCATAATTAGGTATACTTTTAATGCTATTGGAATGTGAAGTAAACGCAATCAAAATTTTTCTAATAGTAATAAGGTAATTTTCTATTTGAGTAAGCTAAAATTTAGATTGAAAGTTATTCAGATATTAAAGAAACCACGAAGGGAAGAAATGAATAACATAAAATCAACAAATAATTACACTCTAATATTTATGAAATTGACTTTTTCTTAAAATTGTTAAAGACGTAGACATATAATTTCATTTAAATTCAAAAATATCAAACTTACCAGATCCTTTTTATTTTCTTCAAAGCTGAATCTTCATATTTTCTGTTTCCCGTGAACAAAAGTTGTTAGGATTTCCATTGGATTTAAATCACAGCTAATATCAAGGCAGTCAAGAAACTTCTTTTAATTCTTCGTTTGAGTTTTTTCTCCATTCTGAGTTGAAAATGACTTATTTTGCTGTCGAGCAAAATTTGGCGCCACACTGGATTTGAAAAAGTTCAGAGTATTTAATGTTAATTCTTTCTGGTTGAAGCAACTCTTAACAATTCAAAAGAAAAATAACCGTAGTTGCGTTAAAGGCTCGTTATACTATAAGTAAAACCACCAGTAACTTCTATTGAATAAAAAATACAAATAAAACCATCTAACCCGTATACGTTTCCTTTTTATCATTCTTTCAAGTGTATTTATTCGTTCTGCTAGATTTAACACATCGTTGAGCAAAAGTTAATTTACCTTGTGCTGGGAATTCAAAAAGAAAAAAAAATGGCCGCGGTAGTCTAGTAATGAAATTCACGAACTCGCGGCTGGTGTGTCATGAGTTCCAACCGTGTGCCGCTGAAGACCCGCCTTGTAGAGGAGGCCACTACACGTTAAATCTGTCGTGGATGGCAGATGTTCCTGTTGGTGATATGTGGAAACTGGGAGATAAGGATGCCAGCCCAGGCGTTGCCCTCGTCACTTGACTATTGTTCAAAAGAACTCATGAATAGATTGCAGAGATGTTTAAATGAATAAAAAAGAATATCAACGTCACTATATCCAGTTACACGAGGGCTTTTAACCGCAGACCTCTTATTTTGACAAGGGCGTCTCCAGGGCTGGCACACCTCTCTTTTAACTTTCTCACAACCCCAACTGGAGGACGTTTGAGCCCCAACAGATTTAACGTGCATCAGCCCCTTTACACGGAAAGCTTTCAGCGGCACTATGTTCGAATTCTTGACACGACGGCCACGAGTCCGTGATCTTGACCACTAGACTTCCGTGGCCACTTGTACAGTTTAGAATTTAAGTCATAGTAACACTGAACACCCACAGTATAGAGGCTGATGTGCGTAAAAACTGTCGAGCCTTTAAGTCCTCCCATCGGTGTTGAATGGAAGTTTAGAAAGAGGAATTGGGCAACTTAGGTATCGTTCTAGTCACTTGATTCAGAATCAAAATAGCAAGTGCAGTCACCAATAGCTTCAAAGTGGACCGAATCAAATCATATCGAATGAAATATAAAATCTCATAATCTCTTTCAATATTTAAGATATACAAATTTGTGACTTCGGTTAAGAATTCACATTTTTGTTTTTTTAAGTATTTTGGTGCATTTATTTTTATATTTCCACTCAAGAATATTATTTTCGAATTTTCAGAAATAACAGCACGCTGAGGTATCCTGGTGGTCAAGGTCACGTAGTCACCATGTCATGAGTTCAGGACTAGTCCCTTATGAAGAGGGGGCCAATGTACGTTAAATATGTCATGGCTCAAACGGCCTCCTGTTGGTGCAATGGGAAAGTTAGGAGAGGAGGGTGTCGCTTCAAATATCGTCCTCGTCATTCGACCATGGTTCAAAATTACGAAGTCTATCACCAATACCACTGGAATAGCTGAACAGTGCGAGGACAATATTCACTCACTCCCACGAATTTTCAGAATAGTTGTGGTAGCCAAATGGTCCAGGTCACGAACTCGTAGACGGCATTTGTTGAGTCGTGGGTCTAGTGCCAATAAAGTCCACAAAGAGAATATCGCAAGTTAAATTTGTCGAGATCCAAAGTCTTCCCGTTGGCGTGGTATGAAGACTTTGAAAGAGGGCTTCCAACTCAAGTGTCGTATTCGTCATTTTATCGTGGTTCAAAATTATGAGGTCATTTTCTAGTAGATCTTAAGATGTCAACATACATTAATGCCGCCAATCCGGTATAGTGGTTGATGAAATTGACTGCAGTGCTGTACAGATTGTGTTCGAATCCCGAAAAAGGCATGGATGTTTGTGCTGTAATCCTTCCTTCTGTCTGTGCTGTATGCCCCCGTGTTATGCATTGCATGGTGCATGGGGTTTATAAATGATAAGAAAAACATTCATTAAAATCAAATCAAACAAAATTTTATTACAAATGCCTTTTTCTCTATGTGACTTATTTTAATGAAATCTTACTTATTTATTTCACTTTTCGTCCATCAAGATATCATAGCTCATTGAAAGAACATAATTATGGTGACCGTGGTAGCCTAGTGGTCAGGGTTACGGACTCGTTCTCGGCGTGTCATGAGTTTAAGCCTAGTAACGCTAAACACCAAACATGTAGGGGGTCACTGTACGCTAAATATATCGAATCTCAACCGTCCTCGAGTAGATATGGTGCGGAAAAAGATGTGTGGGGGGGGGGGGTCCAGTTCAGGTGTCGTCCTTGTAGCTTGTCCGTGGTTCAAAATCAGCCCTAGAATAGCTGAATATTGCGCCATTTATATTCACTCGCTGGCTCACTCAGAACAAAACTGTGTGAAAATGGTAGCCAATCAGTCATGATCACGACGTTGCGGCCACCATTTTTTGTCTAGTTCGAGATTTAAGCCACCACATTTAGATGAGTTGCTGAGTGTTAATTCGTTTCGGGCTCTACTTTGAAGTGTAGTGAATGGTTTTATTGTAGTGTATTAACTCAGATGTCGCACTCGTGACCTTCATGGTCGTGATTCAGAATTATGTGGCATACATCAACATTGGTCTCCACTAGCACTTCCCCCTTTCCAAATTTCCAAACTGTGACAAAAGCGAATTTCGAACTGACACAAATGTAACGAGTGTCAGTTCCTCGACACTGTGGGACTTTAGTGGCACCAGATCTCCAACCCACGACTGGACAAATGCCTCCCACGAGTTTGCGACCATGACCATTTAATAACCATGGTGTGTACCGTAATAAATGTAACGTTCTCAGTCTATAGGTAAGTGAGTATTTATTAACAAAGGGCTACAGAGCAATTTGAGGGTTATTTTCAACGGGCCTCGTGAGTGAGTGAATATTAACGTCGCACTGTTCAGCTACACGAGGGCTTTTGGCGACGGACCTCGTAATTTTCAGCCATGGTCAAGTGACGAGGATGACACCTGCCAACGGGCTTCGTAATTTAGAACCTAGGTCAAATGACGAGTACGAGACTTGAGTTGGTACCCCATTCTGAACATTCACATTTTGCCAAGCAAGAAATTTGATCCTAGACAAATTTAACTCTCTCTCTCAACGGGTGTGTCATGTATACACCAGTCTCAAATCACCTTATTAGACGGCAGGCCGTTCAATGCACTTTTCCGTGGGAACGGGCTGTACAAAACGCAATTTACCAACGCATCACCAGCTGCTGGTGACATTTAGGGAGAGTGCACGTGTGACACACCCATCTTTAGAATATTTTCCATTGATCAGTACATCGTCGCGAAAAGGGTAGCATGCATCAGCCCATCTACACGACGGGCTCAGTGGCAGGAGGGTTCGAACACATGACACTTTGTCCATGAAATCGTGAACATAACCAGTAGGCTACCACGACCCCTTCTTAAATGTATGTACGCATATGCAGATGTGCATTGAATTAATTTTAAATTAAAATATACTACAAAAGATATATATATATATATATAAATACTAGTTTCCCTAAAAAATATTTCTGCTAGAATAGCTATATAAAAATTGTAAAATAAATCATTTCATACAAGAATGTATATATATAACAGTTTTAAGATTAATACAGGGATTTTTAGAACAGAGAAAAATATGAAGCACAATAGTAAACAAGAATTATTTCATATGCAAACTTAACTCAGGTGCTCTACAGCCCATGAGGGCTAAGGTCTACTGGGCCCAACTAAGTTTTCATGACCTACGGCAATGAGGGGCATGACCAGATGTTCCTGTCAGGTAGTCAGTCTGAAGCATAACGCCCACTGTTTAGTTCCAAAGCAAGCTTGGTGCTGCTTCTTTTATTGACCTACTGAAGGGATGAATGGCTGAGTCGACCTTGCCCTGCCCGGGGTTAGAGTCCCAGACCTGTAGCGTGAAAGAATGATATGCTACCACTCAGCCACTGGGCTTCCTTTCATATTTAAGTAAAAATTTAGAAATCCATTTTCAGGGAGATCCTGCTGGCTTTTAAGCTGTAATGCTTGAAGTCAACATCAAGCTTTTATAAAAAAAGAAGAAAAAAATACAGTTTTATTCAGCAAGCAAACGGCACGTTTTTCGCGGAGAGAAAACGAACGCCAAGTGAAGATTTCAATTGGGCAAAGTTCTTATGTCCAGAACTATTAAATAACACTTTTTAGTTTATATTTTTTATTTGAAAGGGGAGGATGGCATAAAAAGGACTATAAAAATAATGAGTTGGTATTAAAAGTTTTATGTTTGGAATATCTGCTCTGAGAAATAACTGGATTTCAATTTAAGATTCGAAGATATTACGGAAAATATAGTAATAAGGGAAGGATAAGTAAGGGATTTTGTTTCAGATCTAACTTAATTATCCCCTCTCTCTTTCTCTCTCTCTCTCACACACACACACATATATATATATATATATATATATGAATAATTAAGTTAGATCTAAAACAAAATCTCCAATTTACCATTTAACTTATATATATATATGAATAATTAAGTAGATCTAAAACAAAATCCCCAATTTACCATTTAACATATATATATATATATAAATTGAGTTATTCACCTAGCATAATTAAAATTCGCTGAAATGGCAATTATTTACACATCCAAGTAAATTATGCCATTTTTGAAAAGAATTATGTTTTTTGCTTACTGTCTTATTTGCATAATGATTTAAAAACCCAATAACCCACAAAGCTAATACTTTACTCAGTAACCAAGAAATTTTAAGTGTGCAAGCAATAAAACGAGATCAAACTTTTGTGGCAAACCTAACATATAAAAACATACTTAGCATGTCAACGACACAATTGAATACAGAATAAGCGGATATAGATCTTATGCTTTTATAGGATATTCCTAACTCCCAGTAGGCTAAATGCCATACTTATATATACGGCAGGGAAGATTTTTTTGCCTTCAAATGACACCAAAAAAGAACGAAGGATCTCCGATTCTCCTGTAAGTTCAGATTTCCAGTGAACCTTGGAGATACTGTCAATCGGTTTCACTGGATCCTTTTGAAACCTCGCCAAAAGTTTCCAAGCAGGCATATCAGAATAAGAGAAGATAAAGTGTTTTCTAGATACATCATTTTTGCAACGGATATTGGGTTGTGAAAGTGAAGGTGGTTGGATAAAGATTATTTTTTATGGAAAAGTCAAGGTAGAGGTACATTTTTAAGCAACCAATGAATTTAAAATTTTGAATGGGTATCTCTCTGTCTCTCTAAAGATGTTCTCTTTTTAAATGAGAAGAAAAAATAATGATGCTGTATTTAAAAATACATACAAGTGTTTTAAAATTATTCTCTTAAATATTTAAATCACTGAAAGTTATTATAAAAGAATAGTACTTTAGCAACAAAATAAATTAAGGTAATACACAAAAATAAGGAATGTATCTTATTAAAAAGATCTTTACAGATTAGAAATAAACTTTTTCATGATTCATCTACAAAAGATAAAAGTAAAGATTTTAACTGAGTCAAAAGTAAAAAATTGCTTTACTGTGACATAATTTCTGAAATGCTTACAAAAATTACCCTTATTTTAAGTATTTCTATTTATTTTTTTACCAGTTTTCATACCATATTATCTTTGTTTTTTATTGGTTTTTCAAACAGAATGATAAAAAAACATTAAATTCAGAATCTCTATAAATATTATGACTCTAAATCAAATGATAGTTTTGAAAGTTCAACTCTAATTTTGAAATAGATCCGAAATAAAATATTCTATTTTTAAAGTAAAATTTTATGTATACTAGATCGGGGGGGGGGGGGGGGGCTCCAAACTACTGCCCACCGGTCAGATGGGCTCTGCGATTATCTTTCATCTCTCCTTTCATTCCTTTTTATCTACAAGGAAAAAAATTACGCAAATGTACGCGTATTTTGCTAAAATCACCCACTGCTTATACTTGACTCTTAGATATTTACAGAATTAAAATACAGGCACGCAGTAATGCTTATTACGTTTCCTAACCAATCAGATGCTGCCTTATTCGTTGTTCAATGAGATGATATAACGCCATCTAGCGGCATAATTTTTAAATGTCTTGCTGCTTGCTCAATATTTGATTATTTGGATGACAGTTGCTGTTGACTGCTGTGATAGAAAGGTGTTGGTGTCAGTTTTATAGCGTCTACACATAATCCACTCAATTTTACATAGTGATAGTTTCCTTTGTGTAATTACTCACCAATATGTATAAAATAATAGAAAAAATATCGTTCATTTAACAATAATTTTCCGAATATTTCGAAGAGGAAACATATTAATACCAAAGTGCCTCTATCATAAATATGATACAATTGCAGACTCCTAATGTCAAAAATTTAGCATCAAGGTAGTTTTCAATCTTCGGGTGAGTGAATATTAACGTCGCACTGTTCAGCTACACGAGGGCTTGGACGACGGACCTCGTAATTTTAAACCATGGCCAAGTGACGAGGACGACACCTGTGAGCTACACCCCTCCTCTCCTAACTATCACACCACACCACGGAAGGTCGTTTAAGCTCTCGATATATTTAACGTGCATGGCACCCCTACACAGCGGGTCTTCAGTGGTGCTGGGCTCAAACTCATGACAAGCCAGCCCCGAGTCCATTACCTAGGCCATTAGGCCCTACCACGGCCTTCAATCTTCAGAATAACGCATACTTTTGCAAACAACCATTTTCTTGAATAAAATACATGAAGAACAATTTGAGAATAAACTTATTTAATGATAATCTCCCGCCGTTGTTGATGTTAGGGACATCAATTCTAAAGTAAGAAATGTCTGCCATTTTGGCAACAAGGAAACAACTTAAACATTCCCACTAACACAGGGATTTTTGTATAGTATATTAATGTGTAATTAAAATTAACAAATGAAACAAATAATATTAAATAAATAATTAAAACACCATATCTATGTTTTGATTCTTTTTTATTTGGATATCATGGGCTGTTTGATAGTTCATGCGGTCCTCGGGCTGAAGAACTTGGTAACCCCTGACCTAGACCAAGCATAAACCTTTTAATTGCATTTAAATCTATCCTTAAAAACAAAAACATTCAAAAAACGTATGCCAACTATCGTGAAAAGTGCTGTAGAGAAATATTAAACATTAGCAGGTAAATAAGTTGGGTGGTCTAGAGTTTCGTTGCCCAACGTGTGCAACTTTTGATGAATGAGCCTTGCAGCATGCGGTCTGGCATTGTCGTAGAGAAGAACTTGACCTTTCCTGTTGACTAATGGTGGCTGTTTATGTCCAATTTGCTGAAGCATTTCATCGATTTCATTACATTACTTCTCCGCTCTGAGGGTTTCGCCTGGTTTTAGAAAGCTGTAGAGGATCAAACTGGCTGAGGACCACCAAACAGTTACTATAATCTTCTTTTGATGGAGTTTTACTTTCTAGAAGAGTGGAGTTTCGTCGGAATCCAGCCACAGCGCTGATCGTCCCTGATTGTCTTACAAAATCACTTTTCGTCACACATCAAAATTTGATCGAGAAAAGGACTGTTTTTCATCGGGCAGGATGTGCTTCAGAACGTTTATTATTTATTTATTTATTTGATTCTCATTCAATTCAGAACTAACCCATTTATCCATTTTTTAACTTTGCCAATTATTTTTAGATGACTAGAAATGGTTGTAGGGTGAGTGAGTGAGTGAATAATAACGTCCCACTGTTCAGCTACACGAGGGCTTTTGGGGACGGTCCACGTAATTTTGAACCATGGTCAAGTGACGCGGACGACACCTGAGCTGGCACCCCCTCTCCTAACTACCACACCACACCAACGGGAGGACGTTTGAGCTCTCGACAGATTTAACGTGTATCTCTCCCCTACATGGCGGGTCTTTGGTGGTACTGGGATCGAACTCATGACACGCTAACCACGATCCGATCCCTAAACCACTTGGCTACCGCGGCCACGAAATGGTCGTAGGAGTTCCGCCTCATTCTTCTGCGTAGTCTCTAATAATATTGCCGGGAATTTATTACACTACCGCTCGTAGGATATTCACACTTGTTTCATTATTGTTCACATTTGTTTCTGTCCTGTACCGGTCTTCATTTGTGAAAACTCTCGTCATCAGATTCGAACTTTGCGTACCAACGTAGAATGGTAGGTGCGCTTACTGAGCTGTATCCAAATTGGTATTGATGTTTCGGGAAGCTTCTGCAACATTAGATCGCTATTCCCCTCATACAAAAATAATAATTTAAAATCTCAAAAATTTATCATATGATTACACATATAAATTATAGAAAATCTACAATATTTTTAATTAAATTATACCAAATGAGATTGAGCCGGGTTTTGGCTAAAATGAGGCATAATATTGTATTAACTCGAATCTAAGCCACTCTATTTTTCCAGTGTTGATGCTGCTGAAAATCAGGTGCGGCTTAGAATCGAAGGAAAAAAACATTTGTTGGATTAGGGAAATTGACCTCACGAAGCAAAAATGTAACCGTCCTTTCTGGCCACTTGCATCGAGTGACTTATCCCATTCAGCAGTTTATCTTCAGTACTAAGTCTGCTCGTATTTTGGAATATTTTTGTTTACGCTTTCTTTTAATCACCTAAACACCAAAGGTAACGGTAACAGTATCAAGAAGAGTTCACAAGGACACAGGTATGAAAAGAGGAAACTTTATACGCAGAAAAAAAATGGAAGTAGATCAGCTGTCACTGAAAATTTGATACGGATGAAACAGATGCACTTCATTGGCGAAAACAAAATGATATAATGTTTGTTTGTAAACGTTCAATAGTGTTTTATAACTCCTTTAAATTCTTTTATGATATATTCATTTAACAAAATGCTGCATAACCAATGCATTATATGACACGAGAGACGACACCGTCAGGGAAAAAGGTAACGCCGCACAGTGGTCAGTTTTCCTGATCTGGAGCACGGAATTTATTTTATGGCTTTGAAGTCTTCATAATTATATCTAATGATCAAAAATCGTAGTAATTAATGTAAATTGGTTATTCTCTTTTGTTTTTTTTTATCAAGAAATAATGTGAATAGGGTCTTAACTAATTTATGTCAAGTTTGAATTTGATCAAGAATAAATGATTTCTGAGGGGAACTAGTTTTTAAACAAGGATCTAAGGATATTAACAGAAGCAGTAATTTGACACATGGGAGAATATACACAAGAAATAGAGTGGCATGTCAAAAAAAATTAAATTTTAAAATATTAAACAAATACAATCAAACATAACAATGTACATATGCAATAAAGGTTAATACGTAGTGTTTAAAAGGACTCGGCACCCTTTAAGCATTTTTTTTTTATTTATGTACTTAAAAATTATATTTTAGCATTTCATATAACGTTTCTAGTTTAAAAAAATTATACGAGATAAAATTTTGCACATATTATTCACAAAATTTTACAAATTTAATTTTTTTTAAAATTTGAAATTTTTTAAATTTTATTCTTTTTGTGTTAATTAATTTTTGTAATATTTCTAAGGATGTTTTAAACTTTTTTAGGGATCGATTTTACAAAATCTTAATTAATTTTGGAGAAAAAATAATAAAATGATATATATCCTAAAATTCAACCAAAAACCTAATATCTCCCATATTTAAAGTTTTTTGCTTCACATAATATCGAAATATTATATTTTTATGAAAAACAAATGATGGAGAACTAAAATTATAAAATTATTACCCTGGTGAACCTTTAGGTGTCTACCATGCATCAGCTTTAAACCTCGCCTTCAGTGATATAATGCTATTTTGGGTATCAGTTTGTTTTCAAACATCTTCCTGAGCTTTGGCTAATCTGCATAAGGTGTGGCAAACAAGCGCTTGCATTGGAACTTCTGCTGATATTTCATCAATGACGATACCAGGAGGATAACAGTTAATTTTTGACTTTATAAGCTCTTTATAGTTGAAGTAAATATCAGTGTGGAACTCTTTGCTACATCCCTTTATTCTATTGTATTGGCCTTTTGACATTTTGGTGTCGACATAAAGCAGCCAAGGCTTGGTCAAGAGTCATTTTTTTCGCCGATTCTGGCTGACGGGCTAAGCATTTCATCAGGCGAGTAGCACGTCTAGGTGAGCAAGTAGTCACTTGTTTCAAAATTAAGGCAGCATCTCTTTCTCCAACTGCTTGCATTGGCATTCTTGTTGCAAATGCTAGTTCTTGCTTGCTTACTGAAGCAAAAAGAGGACGTACTCTTTCCCTCTTTGCCGTGGCTTTGCATTCCCCGAATGATTTTTAGGGTCGACCTGGAGTTGATTTGGATGGTATAAATCTTACTCTCCCCGACAACCACGCATCATTCAACTTGGAGAAGAACTTTTCATTTCTACGGCACCTCATCCATTTTCTCCCACAAACGAGCAGAAATTTTTAACAATTTTTCTAAATTAAAATTGCAGCTGGCCCTCATATTTATCAAAGTCCGTTGTAGTCCTAACAAAACTCAAAACAGTATTAGTTTTGCGCTTGGGATCTTGCCCTTTCTTCCACACATCGAATAAGGCATGCCAAGTAATACCATCGGCCAACGCTAAATAAAAAATCATAACTATAGGAGTAGCAGGAAGTAGCAGCTAAATTTGGTATTAAATTAAAGGTCTCTTTCTACTCTATCTGATTTAAGTGTTACTATGATCAATCCGGGCCAATCCCAAAAGTTCTAGTCCACTAAACACAACAAACCAACATATGTTAGTAGGAGTTACATGCTGTGCTAAATGTTATGTTTTTATAATTTTTAATCGAACGAACTTAATTTGAAAGTCAAATCAAGAAATTACTTATCCGTGGCATGTATTTTCAAAAAAATCCCGCTAAAATCTGCAAAATCCTTTTCAGACGAAACGATTGAACTTCCGACTGGAAAATGAGGCTCGCAAGTGTTTCTTGTAGAAAGAACACACCCGATATATACCGAGTGTTGTTGAAAATCTCCATTCGCGTACTGACAAAAATTGTTTACCACATGGCTAGGGAACTCAAGAGGACCATAAATTGTGGGTTGTTTTTTATTTCCACGCAATTTCATTTTTGGGGTTTCCGTGCGCCAGATCGGGAAAACTGACCACTGTGCGCCGGCGCCATTATCGAAGTCAGCAGTGACAATGGGAGTGAGGAATCATTTTCGAAATATCATACTAAAGTTTAGAGTAATTATAGGTCTTTGCATGTATTTCAAAATGTTTAATACTGATAAAATAAATTACATATTAATTTCTTGCTAATCCTCACAAATATTTTTTTAAAAAAATTCTTACGTACCGTACATTGTTGAACCTTTTACACATAATTTAAAGTTTTTCTCAAAATGGTGTACAAAATTGGGGGTGCATCTCAGAATCAATGACAGCTTAGATTCGAGGGAATACGGTATATGTATATATCAAAAAAGTCTTAATAGAACAAAAAATCTCAAAAACGCCCTGGTAGATATCTCAGGCATTTCATATGTTAAAATATAATACATTAAAAATTTCTTTGCTATCATTAAGGTATGCGACAACCGTAAAATTTTGAATTTTGCCAAAAATTGACAAATTTTTTATGATTTTATTTCATAGACCATCTTATTAGCTTGATAAAAATATCAAGTTTATTACTTTCCATTCACTAGAACAAAAACTTCAAGTGTTTAGTAAAAGCAGATGCCATCACTTTAAGGAAGATGCATATTTTAAAACGCGTTTTACTCGAAATGTGTGTTTTTTTTAAATGTTTAAACAGGGACAGCGATTGCTAAAAATTGATTTGAAAATAATTAACTGAGTTTTTTGTGGGTGTGTCCTGTATGATAGTAGAAGTGTTTTAACCTTCAGATTTTTGAATCACTGTTTTATTACAAAATTTACAGTCCCTTGTATGAATATAATCGCTTTTTTAAGCAATTTCATATAATAACTACGATAAAGTGCTCTAGTTTTTGTAAAAATTAAAACACTTCTTATCTTGAAGGCCATTTCAAAAATGAATAACATTGCAACACATCAGAATTGAAAAACTGAAAATCTGTTTATAAATTTTTGGTACAGAATGGGCCCCGTTTAAATTATCTTTAGAACATTTTTACCTACTTTTTCCCATTTCAGTAATAATAATTTATTTTTATCTTCGTAAATTTAGGGTATTTTTCTTAAAGCATACTAGACAAACCTGTAAACCACAAAAAATCTCCATATCTCCATTTTTTTAAAAATTGTCGCAAGTAGTCCGAAACCTTACAAGACTCAGTATTATTATTCAAATGAATTGGCCGCAGAAATTCATATAACACCCATTCATCTTAATTTAATACCAAAGTAGAATATTCATTCTATAGAAGGATAAGAAAAAATAATAAATGGCATGAATAAAATCTACTTTCTTTTAAACCCAATGCAATAAAATAATTCGATCACTTGTCACAAAGCTAGACAGACAAAAAAATATTAAAAAGGAATCAAATTTCAAAACTTCAAGTATTTCATTTTTGTTTATTCTTTTTTGGAAACTGATGAAATAAGTTGACATTCTACTGAAATCGGAGAAAAAGTGGAACAAAATTTCTAGCCGACACTTTTCAGATAGGAATAAAAAGAAGAAGAAAAAAGGAAAGAGATAAAAAGCAGAGAGGACAAAAAAAATCCTAGGATCAGGGATGTAATATTTCGCAAACACAAAGTTGAAAAGTCTCTTTTCGTTGGCAACAAATGTTCAACTATGTGAAATTTTTGTGTAAAGAATAAGTTTTCAACTTATCGAGAACTGGCTAAAGTAAGACGCTTAAAATCGAATTTGGGATGAAAGGCAGGACATAGCTTCTCAAACTGATGTACAACACGATTTGTTGTATATATTCGAGGCTTTTATTTACTAAATGTCCAAAAAGATTTTGGATGAAGTTTTTTTTAAAAAAAATTCAAAAGTAGAGTTGCCCACAATATATCTGAGAAAAGGTGAAAAGTATGATAAGATTTTAAAAAGAGGTTGTTTTAACGTCAAAATATAATTAAAAACACTCTTTTTTCAATCAAACTTTTCAGAAAAAGAATTGCATGCTGTTTCTTTCTTAGGATATATTTGCTTACAAAAATATCGCTTATATGTAGAAATCGATTAAATGGAATGAGATCTGCTAATGATGTTGTTCGGAAATTTTTTTCCGTTTTAACTTTTTACTGTAATGAGACTGAGTTGTTCATAATTTACTCCTTTATCCGATTCTTTATTTTGAACATGCACTGATATTCCTGGTGTGCAAACATATTATCAGGAATAATTCAAAAATTTCTAGATCGTTTTAGTAAAAATTGATAAATTCAACAAAGAAAAGATGATGTTCTAAATTATTTAATCAAATTCTCGATCTTCCATTTTTATTTTATGTGGAGTATAAGTACTACAATAAGTTTAAGCAATTTGACAAAAGATGGCAACACCAGTAAATTAAGTTGAAATTTACAAATGTAAAACGCTCTATCACATAAGGTTAAACATCTGGCATCACCACGACCTTGAAGTATTAGCGATTTTGAATCAGTATCACATAATATTTTTCGTCCAAATATATCTTGAATCTAATAAGTGTCATTTTTGGGTACTTTTAATTCACTTTTTAAATTAAAGAGATTTACTGCTAGCTAGCGTCGAATTCTTGTAGTAGCACATGGTGAGGCTGCTTTGAGTGGTTTTAAATGCTTAAGAATGGGGATTTTGACGTCGATGACAAAGAACATAGCAGAAGATTATTAAATAAAGATTTGTGTCAAACGCAACTACTTTCACTTACATTAGGAGAGACTGAACCAGCAATTTCACATCGTTTACAATTACTGGGAATAATTAAGAATCAATGAAATTGGTTTCCATATGAACTAAGACCGAGAAACTTAGAATTCTGATTTTGCTCAAGGGAAATGCTGCATGCCAGATCAATCTCATACAATACCAGGACGAAGGTAGCAATATCCAGCAAAAAATACCTGTTGCCATTGAAAAAATCATCAGCATTACATTATGTCTTAGTCAGCTATGTTTTTTAATTGCGTCTCCTTCAGACATGTATGTACACAATCTTAAGGCTCCAAAAAAAAGATTTCAGGAAACTATTCTCTGAAACATTATATTGCTTTGATCAGCTTGCATTGGTGTAGCATTACATATAAAATCCACTCTATGTAATCAAATTTAAACACTCTTTTTTTAAAAAAATAATTTGATTTACTTAAGGAACATTTTATGAATTTTATTACATTTTTTGACCAAAATAAGTTTATTTAGTCTTTAACCGGATGCGAGAAATATTTTAATTTAATGAGACGGGTAAGCTATGGGATAACTCGAAGTTATATCTGGTATGCAACGAATTTGAAAAGAATAGCACAGAAAATTTCATTTTTAACCCCTTAAGTGCGGCTGTAAAGGCATCCGTCTCGGTCAGCCCGTGAGTTAGGTGCCTCGGGCGGATATATCCTTTCTTCCAAAATACGATTTTTTTTGTTGGATGCTATCAGTAAAACTACTTCGAAGGCTTTGGAATGCAATAATATGACATTGAAAGTGTTTCGGAAGGATTTACTTATTTCAGAAAGAAATTTGCCATTTTGTGCCTTTTCTTTCCACCTCACTACATCGCATACCGGTTCCTATGTGAAAAGCGGTAGCACTCGAGAGCGGATCGCGAACTTTTTAACCGGCAGGGGTTAATGCTGTTTTTTTTAATAATTATTATTCAATAATGTATTACTTATTTTGATAGGTGGAAACTCTAACAGTAATTTGAATATTTTGTATCCTGAAAAATACAGTTACGAGAAATATAGTTATCATTAAATAAACTGAAAAAAAAAAAACGTCCTGCTTGTCTGTAAAAAAAAAATGAACCATTTTAATAAGTATGCAAGGAACTACAAAAAAGTGCTTGCATATATAAGTTGAATTTTTTAAATAAAAATCCGCGAATGCAAAAAGTTACACCTTTATTCCTCGCAATAGTATTAAATAATTTTTAAAAAATGCACTATTTTTTTTTAATTTCTTGCATTTTATAACAAATTACAGGGGTCAGCAAAATATTTTTCTTTTTTTTCTTCGACCCATACTTAAAAAGGTTTGCCCACCAGTGCTTTAATTAATTCCATTTTGTTATGAAGAATTTTCTCAATATTAAATTTTGAAAAGAAAAAAAAACTAATTTTTTTTCGAAATTTTTTTTTATGCCCACATTCAATCTTCTTTCTTTTCCTATTAAAATTTACATAGCCAGACCAAATTATTCAAATACTTAAAAGAAAATTTTAAACATGCGTAACAGCTGGATGCTGAATATTATTTTTCACTTATATATTTCATTTATAAAAAAGTATTGTTTTTATATTTCAAACAAAGATTAAGACGAAAAAAACTATGAAGGGTATCGCCATGTTTTTCCAATAAAAACAAATTACAAAATATTCTACAATTACCTTCAAAATCTATGTGTTTATAGTTTACATCTTCATTATTTTTTAATAACAAAATTTTTTTTTAAGCTACAATATTTTTTTAAAAAAAGTTTACCTGAAAAAGAGACACTCTGATACGTGAAAAGTGAAGCTTAAAAACCATTTTTATTAACCAAAAAAATGAAAAAAGGAGATGTGTGGAGGAAAAAGAAATATATAAGCACACATGGAATATATCAGAGTCTGTGTTTTCTAGTTTTTTTAAGACGGTGTCAATGTTAAGAACAAGAAAGATAAATATTGGTAGTATTTTCATGCCTTGTATATACAAATTTAAGTTCGGGGGAATGCTTATTTAAAGTTAAGAAAAACGTGGTGAGTGTAAATAAGCACATATTTACATAAAAAAAAACCTTGCTTTTTAAAGAAAATTTTATCACGTTTTCGAAGCTGTTTTTGTATTTTCTGTAAATAAGAGTGAATAACAGATACGAGAGAAGGTTTTGAAAAATAAACAAATTCTTATTCAAAACTTATAAGTTTTGACAATATTATAGAAGTCCGAAGTTTTGAAGGCACGTGCACAAAAAATCAGAAATCTAAATGAACGAAAAACTTTCAGTTAAAAACAAGAACATAGGTAAACAACGTATTAGGGCTGTTGTAAATAAAATATGACAAATATTTCTCTTAAATATTCGCAAGCATCAATTTTTTCCCCCAATGCTTTAGATTACTGTTCGAAAAAACTTATACAAAAAAAAAGTGATGGAAAAATATTTTTATTCGATTTAAAGAAGGTTTCAAATTATACCCAACTCTTTTTTTTTTTTTTTGCACGATTTTGAAAGAACACGGTACACAAGTTCCACGAATTTTTTTTACACAATTTTATTGTTCTTGCATGAATTTCCAAAAACAAAAATGGCTACTCGTATTCTTTGAATTAGGACGATTTGAACAAAATTATGACAGTTTATGAAAATAAAGAAGTCGATTCTGGCAAAATAGAAGGTGAAGTTTAGCTATTAACAGCTGATTTTATGCGAGTCAGCTTCAAATTTGCTACAAATGTGGAAAACATCTTATTATTCATGATCCTGATATAGAACGTGCATTAAAATTTCTACGTAATCTTGAGTAACGAGATATTAGGAATTACATAATCAACTTGAAAAACCGAAAACTCTTAAAACTTTGTTACAACAACAGCGGAAAAAAACAACGAACGAACGAAACTTATTTGAATCAAAACCGACCCGTATGCTAGATGTGTCTAACGCATCAACTAATGATGGAATTTGTGATCCTGTTCGTAATGAATGCGCACGCTTGTTATAAAGATGAATAGTGGTTAGTTAGTAAATTAAACCTTAATTTCAATTCAATTTGAGTTTTTATATGTCGTATGTACTTATTGACTAAATTTTCACAGTGTATTAATTTTAGTTTTTTTTTTTTTTTTTTGCTAAGAAAATGGATTGTTTTTGTTTTATAAATATGTAACATGACTTTTTTATTATTACTTTTTTGTGCAGTTTCTTGGGGAAATATTTAGGGATTTTTCATCATTCATTATTTTTTAAAATTGTGGAAACAAATTTTTCATATGTCGTATATATTTTTTACACGATTTTTTTTTTGCACGGGTTTCTGAGGAATGTATCTACCGTGCAAAAAAAATGAGATGGGTGTATTAATTTTTATATGTATTCACCTTTATACTGTGAATATAAATATAGTGTAAGAAATATTGTACAAAAATCTATACTTACAAAATAAGAATGTGTATAAGATTTTATTTAATTTTTTTACTGCACATATTTCTTTCTTTCTCATCAGGTATGCTTCAGGCGTTCCTATCCTTAAAGTTTTTAATCATAAAATTTCTATTTACAATATTTGTTTTTATTCCTTAAGGAATGTTTCAAATTTCTCAGATGTGGATGAAAATTAATCTTTGATAATTTAAAAGTTGTAGGATAAGTAGATTGTAATTTTTGTGACAGCATGAAATATCCTTTTTTAAAAAAAATCATGGTACGAAAAGAAAGAAAACTTTTATCTTTGTAAGAGAGAAAATGCATGGAAGGTATTTATAAACATAGCCGGTTGTGTGGAGTGGTTGACTTGTCGATGGCCTTCTGCACCTAAGGTTGCGGGTTCGACCCCAACCCAAGTCGGTGGATCTTCATGATTCCAAATCGACAGCGACCATGTCATATGATTATACAGCATGTAAATGATACCTACAGTGGGTGTTCTCGGCAAAACCTATAGTCTCTAGTATAGGTTCGCACGTCACAGCTCAGGTGTCTCCATCTGTGGAGAAAACTGGGCGTTAAAATTACCTGCGGTAATTGGTATCCACCTATAGGGTGCCGCACAAAAACGAGATATCAGCTCCTGAGGAATGTTCTAAGTCTGCAATATTAAAACAACAATCCGCAGCCCATTAGAAATAAACAAATATTTATAATCACATTAATCACAAGACTATTAGTGCAGTAGAGTCCCAATGATACGGCAGTTCGAATAATTCGACTACCCTCTTGCAGGTAAAAAAAACAGTGGTTCCAGGACGACACCGATCAAGACTCTATGGCCGATGCAGAAATTATTGCTGCTGTTAAAGGTAATGAAAAATGTCGGAAAATTATGAAAACACATTAACGTTGAGGGCTCAGTACAAATTCCTGAAATATCACATAGTGAGGGATAAAAGACTATCGCGAATTGAAATAATCGCATTGCCTATCGTATTTTGAATAATAAGGTACGTCGGTAATCAACTTACTGTTTCTTTCGACGCCTTCGTGGTGGAGCAGTAAAATGTAGAGTTCAGTACGGAAGACAACAGAAAATCACGTATTTCTTTTTAAAAAGTAGCCAGCTTTTGCAAAGTCGGCTAATTAAGTTTCATTGTAGACAGCTTTATGTCTTCATAAGGTATTTTTCTGAGTCTCGTCTGGTTAGGTCAATGCTTCTCAAACTTTCAATGTTGGCGGTTCAATGTTCAATCATTATTTTCATGGCACGCCCCTCATACAATAATAAAGTATTGAATTCAATAATAATATACACTTAGAAGCTAAAGCTACAATACGACTTTAATTATAACCCGTAGAAATGATCAAGATAATTATTAAATTTTGAATATGACACTAGTGATTATTAAACATTTTCTTAACTTAATTTTGATGAATTGTAGGTCATATGAATAGGTCACGATGGTCATATTCCAGCATTGTGGTGGCAAGAGATTGAGTGACACTTGCACCGTACATTGCTTGTATCGTACATCTTATCTCATGGTTTGAAAAGTCTTATTCCCTATTCTTCTTATAAGTGGTATTCGTATACTAAACACTCAATGCTTTGTTTCTAAAGTTTTGAAGTCTACTGTCATTTTTTTTACCATTAAGCAGGGAGCAGCCAAGCGGGCACAGTGTCACTCCAGAGTCTCAAAGAGTTTAATTCTGGGAAAACTGTTTATTTGTTACAATTAATGATCTTAAAATCTATTTGTCACGTATATTTCTCTGTTTTGGGAGTGCCATCGTTTATTTACAAACCTAGGTACTTGGTGTGTTTGAGTTCCCCGCTCGAGAACCTTTGCTCCAAAGTATTTGCTATGAACAGACAATGTTTTCCTCCTGTGAACGACTGATTATGGTTTATAAATGTTAATGAACAGAATATATATAAAAAGAAACTAACCAAGCAAGGGAAGAACCGGATGAATTAATGGATATTGACAGTGATAGCGACAGTAAATTTGAGAAAATTGACGAACTTGAAGCGTTTAAGTTGAAAGGAAAATTTTCAAATGCTACATAAAAATAACTCTATTAAGAAAGACAGGAAGCCACATGTGTACCACAAGACACAAGCAAGAAGTAGTTCAACATGCTATTTCTCAGTCATCAAAGGGCAATGCAACTACAATAACTTGAACAAAATATGACAGCTTTGCCTGCAGATATCATTCCTGTAATATTAGCGAAAAGTGTCTGTGATTTGTATCCCTTCTTAATCTCACGTGCATTTGAAATATTGTAGTTCAGTTTGATTTGAATTTTCCTCAAATGATGGAAGATAAATTGTTAAGTCCTTAAAAGAAGGGAAATATACTTTATTTTCATTAAACTATTCACGTGAATTACGATTTTTATCGTGGATTGGAGCGACCCCATCAACCCACGAGACCAATAACGTTAGTATCGAGTGAGCGACTGCTCCCGGGTTACGGCTTCCTGCAGCCATTTTACAATGTAAAAATACAATAACGTATGTTACGTTCATTTGTTCTTTATTGTCCATTAAGTGTTGTACGTTTTCTCTTTGCCTGTCCTCACATTTGATCTATCATGGGATGAACATATGTGGCTCTGATTGAAAAAATTCTAATTTAGTATACACCATTCATTGCTGTTTCAAATAAAGTTTGGATATATGTGGGAACATAGGGGACTCTGACATACCATCACCACACGCAAAGCATATTTCTTGCAATGACACGATGTGTCCTACTAGTCATTGCTAGCCATGGTGTCTGCACAAAATACAGATTTATTCGTATTTTGCTATGAAAACAGATCTATGAATTTTATCACTTTACTTTTTTTTACTTTCTGTTTTTTTATAACTTTGCTCTGATATGTTTTATCAGATGGTGTTGAATTTGAATAGCTAGCAGTATATACTGTGCATTAAATTTACAATTTGGCTAAAACTGTTCGAGCATGCAAATGCACTTTGGATTACTATTCTTCCGTGATTTGTATTCGATCTTGTATAAGCAATTTGTCAACTAACCTTTCACTATTTAAAATAGTGAGAATGGTACTTACGCACAGTCGCAACAATCGCCATCTCTATTAATATCTCGCCAAGTTGGTAATCCGGATTTCCTATGTGTCGTACGCACTGAATTGACAATTATGTGCTTCGTTTCATGTAATGTCACCAATAAGTTGTGATAATACGCGCGTATATATATATATAAGTACCAAGAGAATTTTTAAATATCATTTATATAGGAATTAATAATAATTTTTTTAATCAAAACAATCCAATAACTATTCCTTTCTAAATTAATACAATTTTATAAAAGAATAAAGTATCCTTATTCATTAAATGTACTTAGAGCCTCAGAGCAGTGATATTCCTCGGAAATTTCTCAAGTTCAGAGCACAAGATCGATTGTAAATGATGTTTCTAGACATTCTTCATCTTCTCGTATTTTGATGCCCGAGCTTGAAAAGTTCCGGCGTCTTTTCAAATCGCTTTGAAATACTCCCATGGGAGTGATTGGCAATCTATCCGAGGTCTTCTAGAAATCTGAACTTCCACTAGAATTTTACCCCATTTTCGTATTTTTTCGCCTTTTCCCCATTTTTTTATTTATTAGTTTATTTTTACTGTTTAAAGATGGAAAAATATCTGTGTTAAGAATGAAGAGACACCCAATGGGATCATGGAGCATCCGATGAAAGCTCGATTATTATTTTTTTATTTTTCTGTTTTCTAGATTTCGGATGTTATTATTTTAATTTTTTTAGGGGGGGGGGTAATAATTTTTATTGTTTTGGAGGCTTTTTTTTATTAGTTATTACGTAGTTAACTGTTTGCATACTTCAAAGGAATTCTCTTTGTGTATGACAGAGATGGCGAACCAAAGGCACGCGACATAATAATTTAGGCACTCCACCGATAAAAACAGTTTGCATTTTTGTTCAAAATAACAAAGTTCACAATGAAGAATTACGATCAAACGTGAGTGATTGGTCGCGGTGGGGCGGGGAGCACACTCGTTTGTTATTGTTTTGCCTTAGTTACGTCGTGGACAGCAATTGCTAATGATGCGAAATTTGTCCACGCATAGCATAGTAAATTTCGTTCCCACTACTGTATTTTAAAGTTATATTTACGATTTTTAACCGTTATTTAACGTTGTTCATTTAGCAAAAAAAAAAATTTTTAAAGTGCAAGATAGTGGAACAGAGAATTTCAAACTTGATGTACCGAGAAATATGGCATGAATAGTAAAGGCAACAAAGTGGTGTGTGTTTTACGTTCTGAAACAGATGCATGTAGAACAACTTCTGTAAAGCGAATTTTAGACACATTTAACTTTTTGAAGGACCTGGTTTTTGCTATTTTAACCAGATTTTCATTTATCTATGCCTGTGAGTCGTTATTCTTAGAGATGAGTAACATTAATGACTGGCTTTAAAATTGTTTTGGCAGATGATTCCAATTCAACATGCATTCTGCTAAAAGTAACATCTTACAATCCTAATATAAGTTATTTGTCATCTAATCTGCAACAACAGAAGTCACACTAATGTTACTTTTTATAATTTGAATTACACGCATATATATAACTAAAACATTTACTATTATACAGTGCAAAATGTATATTTTCGTAGTAAAATAAAGAGTGTTGAGTTGTTAGTATTTCGTTTTATTTTTCCCAATAATCACTTGTCAAAATTATTTGACGGCACGTCTACACCTTATTAAACATTTCTTTAGAAAAAATGGCACGTTGATCTATAAAGGTTTGCCACTCGTGGTATAGGATGTATTCGTACTCTGTTTTGTCGATGGATTGAAAGAGGTTCATGAATACTGTGTACAATTATTTTTGTGCATTAATTCATTTAAATTACAGCTGCAAAGATTTAACTTATGAGATAGGTATTCATTAGCATTCCATGCATTTAAAATAAATGCTTCAAAATAAAATAATTTTGAAAAATAACTATAGATACTGTCATTTCGTATAAGGAAAAAAGTATTAAATTTGCCAATTTTATATATAAAACAAACACAAAATTATATATATATATTTAAAAGTTATTTCCATGCAGTATTTTAAACTTGCAACATCTAAGAGGGAAACCCAATTTTCAACTTCCAAACAACATAAAAATCTTGATGATGGAGATTACAAAACCAGGAACCGCCTTGGCCATTTGACAATGATTCAAAATTGCAAAATACAAAGCCAATGACACTGACATTGCTTTCAGAGTGCGATGTTAATAGTAAACCAGTTAAGCCTCTACAGATTTACCGTGCATCATCCCCCCTCTAGTGGCTCCGGGATTCAAACCCATGATTTGAAAGAAACAACACAATGACCACTTAGTGACTGTGGTTACATAATGTTCTTCAAACCTGCAAGCTCAGGAAAGACTTTAAAATTTATTCATATAGAGTAAGTTTTTCACTTTTGGCCCAGATAATGTGTTATGTTTTAAAAAATAGTGCGGTGTTTTTGCGGTTAGTTAATTATGTTTTTTAATTACAAAGTCAGGAAATGAATATACAGTGAAATACGTTCAACACAAAAACGCTTAAGACAAAATATCAGTTAACACGAAATAATAAAATGGTTCCAACAAACGACAATGTATGTTTATGCATTTTTTTCTCTCTTAACACGAAATGAAAATCACTTAACACGAAAAATTCACACTCTTCAAGGACTAAACAAAGTACGGAAAAAAATCCAAGCAGATGTGTTTTAAGAGGGTTGTGAAATGAAAGGGAGGTGGTTTCACATGTTTTGTAGAAAGGAGACTAACTTGGCTTTGAAATACCCTCTGAATAGCCTGTGACACGAGCCAATTTTGTTTATCTAAGCTACTTTCATCCTCCACCCCTACTGATGCCGCATTAAAACCTCATCTCTCGTCAGTTGGCTTTGGAGTTCTTTGACAAATACATCGCAAAGTGAGTTAAATTCAGTGGGTTTGGTTCGTATTTATTTTTTTTCTGTTTTTGAAGAAGTTTTACAAGCCCAATGGCAGAAGTCTCAAGGAAAAAGTAAAGTGCTATTTCGCTTAAAATGAAGACGGAGCTTCTTAAGGCTGTTGTCCAAAAAGAGAAGATGAAAACCAAAATCTTTAAAGATTTTGGTATTGATAATTCTACATTATCAACAATAATTAAAAAAAAGAACAAATTACGGAAATAAACCAGAACGAAAACGGAGGAGAATGGCAAAGCACGAGGATTTAGGATGTCTAATTTTTCAAAAACTAGAAATTTTTTATAGAACTTCATGAAATTCTTGTGAATGTTTTTATCTTATTGATTTGTATTAAATATGTGCATTTGTACATATTTATGTTAATAAAATGTACTCAAATAAACTTAATATTGTTTAATATATGATTTTTTTTTACTTTCCCTCTCTCTCTCTTTTTTTGCAGTATCTTTCAACAATAAATTATTTTAACGCGAAAAAAGATTTCAATCCCCTTCAGTTTTGCGTTAAACAATTTTTACTGTATTTTTTTAACAAAATTAATAATTAGACATTATTCACCATCCCATAATGATAAATATTTAATAATATTTCCCTTTTTCAAATTATTTTGATACTATGACGGTTTTAATAATATTTAGTGTAGAAAAGATTCCCTTCAAACGTACAAAAGTTAAATGATTCATTTAATCACGTTAATTAAACAATTACCATAAGAAAAATAACATTATTACTTTGATGTTTGCGTAATTCCGTCTATTACAACTAAACGTTACTATATAAACATGAAATAAAGTAAAGAAAAATAAGCTTTATGATTGTTAGAAAAATATTTATTTAATTAGAATAACAAAGTGAGTCTTTCTTTGAAGTTGTAATGGATTTCACTTTGATTTATTTCAAAGAAAATATTATAACTGTCTAATGTCAAATAATAATTTTATTTAATTAATAACTTTAATATTTATCTAAACTAGAAAATAGTAAATTGATGTTTAAGTTTCGAGTACCTGTAATACTGAAGGTATCTTTATTTAGTATATGCGTAACTTCAAAATTGCACATTCGTATTTTTGAAGTTCACTAAAACTGTGTATTTTTGTTTCTTTCCAAAATTTTTGTCTCTTTTTCTTGCAGTTAAATCAAGATTGAACAATCATTTTATTTTCGAATATCCGAAAGAAAGAGATGAAGTATATATTTTCTTATATTATTCATATATGTTATCTCCCGAAAAATATTGTGTAACCCTCTATACCTACTCTCGGAACCGGCTAGAGGTGTGGGAGGAAGTGAATGACGACTCGATATACTACTTTTCAACTATTTATTCAGTACGTTAATTATCACAGACACAATTTAATTAATCAGATAGGATGAGATGCTCCCATAAAAGAGCTGGGAGCGGGGATTTTCCTAAGAAAGTCGCGAATTCTCAGAATTCTCTAATAAAGTCCTCTAATCAATTGATCCACCTTTTATGGATCAATCCACTACTCTAATATTTGATTTACACTATAGCTATGTGACCAATCGCCACTTGAATCTCTTTAACAATTTAAGGTATCTGAACACGTTGAAAATGACCAAATTCAGTCAAGACAGATATATATATATTTTTATTTTATTGAATAGAGTTATCTTCTGACTTTAGGAAACATACTTTATTTTGTTTCTACAATATCTAGAGGCCAAGTTACAATTAATTTTAGAAAAGCCAGAAGTGGGTTTTTGATCTACCAGATGTGGGCACTTAAATTGCTTAAAATCTATCATGACGAGTCTGATAACTCAAAATATTATGAATGTATTTCTATAAAACTTTTTTAAACCTGATATTTACGTTATTTTCTAGAGAATGTACCAAAATATCTCTTATTGTATGAATACTTTTTGAGTTATGGCTTGTTATTTAAATAATGGCCTCATACAAATGTAACATTTCTTGTAATGTTTACTCAATCAGCTCTAAAATTTTCAAATTTGAATAAAAAATTAAAATTTTAGTACATTTTCTGGATAAATGCATCTAATTTGTTTTCGTAATACTTTTACTAACATATATTTATTACTTTTTTCTCTAACTGCTTTGAAGTGCTTCAAAAATATTGCTAAAATTTCACTTATAATTGTGATTTTTGTAAAATTCAGGTAATTTATTCTAAATTTTGATAGTTAAATAATAATATTTACTGGTATTGAGTCCTAACAGAGCATTTATAATGTTTTAGTATGCTATTTTGTTAAAAAGTACTCCGAACGAGTTCGAATACCTTAAAGCCCGAAATGCGCTATCAATATAACTAATACCTGGTCTGTCGATATATTTCCTTATTTTAGAATTCTTAATATTTAAATTTCCAGGCAAGTTCCTCTATTCATCTATTCTCCTCTATATTACTTGCAAGCAAACCTATACTATACATAACCGACCTAATCTGTCTATATATATATATATATATATATATATATCACGGTTTCTTCTTCAAAAAGGGCCGTCGTCGTTGATTGCCCAAATATTTCCCAAGTGGGTTATTAGAAGGACGCGTATAGATACGTCACAATTGTACTTACATTTCTTTCTAATTCCTAGTATGGCTTAAGAAGTATTATTTAAAATGTGAGTTATCAATTTCTGTAACAGGTTTGCACCCGCGTTTCCCTGAAGCTAACTTATTGGGCTACTTTATGACGTTATTTAATATGATTACTTATACTTTTTGAAAGATGCAAAAAACTATTCCTTTTTAACAGAAGGAGAGATAATTTCCATGGATATCACGAGACATCTAAATTTTAGCAAAGTGGTAATTTACAGCTTTAAAGCTATTAATAGCATAAAGTGTGAGATTGACTCTTTAGAAAATCTTCAGTATTCCTACTTGAAGATAATTGTGATGCATATTCAAGTATAATGAGAAGAAGAGACTTCAATTAAAGGCAACAAGATAAATAATATTATATAAGGTATCCGACAGCTTGCGACGACTATTTTTAAAAAAATGGGAGATATGGAGATTTTTTTTTTGGTTTTTAGATTTGTTTAGTACATTATAAGAAAAATAGGCAAAAATTAAGAAGAGAAAAATAAATTATTTTTACTTAAATGGGAAAAAATTGGGAAAAATTTACAAACAATAATATAAACGGGGTCTGTACCAAAAGTTTATGAACAAATTTTCAATTCTGATGTGTTGCTGTGTTATTCATTTTTGAAATGACCATCAGGATAAGAGATATTTTAATTTTTATAAAAACTAGAGCCCTTTATCTTAGTTATTACATGAAATTTCTTAAAAAAAACAGTGATTATATTAACATAAGAGACTGTAGGTTTTGTAATAAAACAGTAATTGATAAATCTGAAGGTTAAAATACTTCTACTGTTATACATAACATACACAAAAAAGTTCATCTGATTATTTTCAAAACTTTTTGAGCACTATCCCCGCTTCAGCATTTTCTAAAGAAAAAAAATATACGTTTCTAGTAAAACGCATCTTAAGTATGACATCTTGCTGAAAGTTATGGTATTTGCTTTTACTAAAACACTTGTAGTTGTTGTTCTATTGAACAGAAAATAATTAACTTGATATTCTTATAAAGCTAATAATATGGCCCATAAATAAAATCAGAAAATGATTTGTCAATTTTTGGCGAAATTCACAGTTTTAGGGTAGTCGGATACCTTAATATGCAAAAACTGTCAGGATTTGGATAGGGGAACTGGTCAAAGCATGTAATTATTGTCAACATATTTTTAAAGACGAATATACAGCATATATGTATTAATAGAACTGCCGTGTCTTGTTTTATCCGATCATTCGATACCTCAGAGTTTGCTTCAATCGCAATTTGAGAGGAATATTCTGTTCAATATTGAGAAAACGCAGAAAAAAAAATATTTAATTTAGTATTTATAAATTGCCTTTTATGCTCGACAGTGGTTAATGTGTGAAAATCACCTAGCTAATCCGCAAATTAACTTATTTGCTCCGTAAAAGTGTGGAATCAAGTCTTTTCCGCATTTTAACTACGTATTCTTCCCATCAGCGGTTTCGCATCGTCAACGTTCCCATAATTGTCTCTCTCCTTTTCCTTTCTGTTAGGAAATTTGATTGAACGTTGACTCCATTTCAGAATTATTTATCCTAAACATATAAAAACAGAGTGACAATATTTAAAAACGCGCGCGCGGAGACCATAAAAATATTCGATAAAAACTCCTTGAATAAATTTATGAGAAATTTAACAAATGGAAACATATAAATGTAAAAAGTGATTTTCGGAAAAACCAAATGCTATGCGGTTTAACGTGTCACTAACCTTTAGATTGTCCTGATATATAAAGCATAGTTTTATCATAAGCTTTGCAAATTCATTTCAATTGTAATATACCAATGTTCTTGTTTATTAATTGTAAAACGCAAATGCATAATATGCTTGTGTGCGCAATATAAGCTTTACAAATAATGAATTATTAAATAATTAGTTACTCTCATTTTGCTAATAGTTTCAAACCGTTTTTCATTGAAAATAAAATATTAATCATGATAAGAAAAAACCTCGAGAGATTTTTGCTAATAGAATTTATATTGGCAATTAACAATAATACTGCTCCTATATATCAAAATTTCGAATTATTAATGTGAAAAAAATAGCTTGTAAAATTGCGACTTTTAAAAAAAAATCTGAAACAAACATATATTTTAAATTAAAACGTTCCAAACTCGATTTAATTTTCAGAAATCTAATATATTGTATTAAATATATGAAAGGAAATTACGTAGAGGAATTTTTTTCTGAAAAAATCATCGCTTAAAGAAAAATAATTTATTTAAAACATAAATAAGTAAATAAAAATGTGAAATACTGAAACGTTGCACTGCAGGAAAAAAATTATGTAACTTGAAAACGAAAAGCTACTTTGTTAAATTTATTTTTTCCTTATTGCATTTTTAAGATGGAAAATATTTATACTATATTTTGGTGTTATTGAGGAAACACACTTTTAAATTAAATATGCAATAAAAATATAAAAACAAATCTCCATTTTAAAACATAAATTCATCAAAAAAGGCTTCATGTTTCAAGTCATATGAATTTTAAAATTTTCCCATCAGTAACAATGTTTTAATATATGCAAGATATAATATATTTCCTTTTATTTTTATTTATTTATTAACTTTTGTATTTCAGTTCAGATGAAACTCTCATTAATTTTCTCAAACATAAATTTCAAGTTTTACTTTACATGATAAGAAAAATTGAAATTATAAGATATAACTATATATTTCATACACATTATTTTGATTAGAACATTTAATCTAAATTTATGATAATGAAATATTTAAAAATTCTGCTCTGTTTGCTTAAAATAGCTCATGAAAAAACAAATTTTTGAAGAGATAAAATAAAAAACTTTACTGTTAAGTAAAAATGCTTTTAAAAAAAACTTTTTTTACGAATATCTTGCAATTTATTTTCATTTTTATTTGTGTCTACAAAATCATAAATTTATTTACGACGCAATTCATATTCGTGCTAGCGTTTCGCTAGAATTTATGATTGTAATTTAAAGTTTTGTTGCTCACATGAGACAAAAACATAGCTATGAGTATTAAAACGAAATTCTTGAAGAAATTATCATTGGTTTGTAAATCATTTTTCCTTCCAATTTTTGTCTTTATAAAGAAAATAAATAAAGACAGTGTTATTCAGAAAAAACTGAGAATGAAAAATGCATCGTTGAAATTAGTTCTTCTCATTAAAAATTATCAGTTTTTTCATGATCTTTCCACATTCTTTCGCGTTTATGTCTATATCTTAGGTAATTTAAATAAAAATGTTTCATTAGTATTTTTTAATGGAGTTTCATTTAAAAGAAATATATTTCAAACATTTTTTTTTTCAAATAAAAACTCTAAATTTTGTTTACACTGAATTAGACTTCAGATGAATAATGCCACATTACAAGAAATAGTTATCTTTGGATGAAAATTTAATTTTATTTTGGAACAAATGAAATTCTAAAATCCACCTTTTTATTTTAAAAGAAGTCTAAGGCAATTTAATAACTGCTATGAATATCAAACAGCTGCAATGACAGATTTTAAATAAAAATAAAATGACTTAGACATCTAACTTCAACATTTGTAATCATGCTGTTGTTACTCACCTCACTTGATCGACAGTAAAATCAAATCAAGGCCCACCGAATTCATCGTGGGAAGGGGCTAGTTTTGCGCCTATCGTTAGCCATAGCTTTGAGCACCATACAAGTGACACTGCGATTTGGCTCGTCTCCACCCCATTTTTAAGGGAGAACATCCTCTCTCTCTGAGGTTAGTCAAGGAGCTCCCATATCTCTTCCCCTATCCTCTAAACCAGCGATACTCAAACTGCGGCCCACGGGCCACATGTGGCCTACCCGACTTTTATGAGAGGCCCGATCATGGCACGTTGCACTTACAAATTCAATTATTTAAGAACAATGTATTAAAAATTTGAGGGGAAATTATATCAATTTTGTAATCAATGTGTTGGTATGAATTGTGGAATAACTTTTTTTTGTTATTGTAATGGTTAGTGCTGACAAATAGCAGTAGAATAGCGACCAGTTTATGGGTGAAAGTAAATTTTTAACCAATCATCATGTCTTCCAAGAGAAAAATATCTAAAGAATGCATTTTGTTTCAAGATGATTGGGACTTAATAATTTCGTAGAAAAAACAAACATGGATCAACAATTTGTGTGATTTGTCATGACAATGCTATATTTAAAAAAAATATAATTTTGCTCGTCACTATGGCAATAAGCACACATATTTAAAAGGCTCCTTTTTTTAATCTCTTTCAAGAAAAAATGAAAAAAATAAGAGTAAAATATTTGCAACAGCAACAAAATATCTGCGAGAGGGGGTGGCGCTTGGGAAAATTGATAAAAGTGAATCGAAATTACTCCTTAACGAGATATAAAAATGCGTAAAACTTTTTTTTTTTTGCGAATTGGGTTTGAGGGAGTTTGATATAGTTTCAAATTGTAACGGAAAATAATTAATAGTTTGATCAATTTTCCGTTTTTTAAATGTCCATGATCTTTTAGGGTACCCTCTCCCTATTTATCCCAATGTTGCGGTTCGCAGGAAGAAGTTGTCATATGTATGTGGCCCGCAGGAAAAAAAGGTTAGGTACCACTACTCTAATTTCATAAAAAGACTAGTGGCTCGTCGGCTATATAGAATGACAGCATGTAGCACAGGCACTATACATTTACAAGCATTAGCATTCTCTTGGATTCGAACCTAGGCCCTACGGCACAGCAGTCAGCGTTACTAACCACTATACCGGAAGGGTGGCTAAAAATAAATACATTTGTAATAATTATTTAATTTGACTTGAATTTTAACAATATAACATTCTAAAGCAAAGCGATCACTATTGGTAACCAGAATCATAATTTGGAAGCTCCGTAAAGTGACTAAGCGAACACCAGAGGAAAACACCCACATTTTTCAAACATCCCTCCACGTCAAAGCGAGTATTTTATAAACCTAGACTTATTAAACATGTATTAGTCCCTCTACTAAGTTGTGCCATCAGTTCTGATACAAAGTTTGAGATTCTTTGCAGTGACTCAAACTCCGTGGACGATTTTAAAATTCACCTTGTTGGTCTGTAATATTTTTCAAATACTTGTATTCGTTCACTCGTGTTGCTTTAAATCAGACAAATATTCAGCGCGTCGAATAGAAGCAGCGGATATTTCTCTCCTTCAACAAAAGGACCTGTCGGATATCTTAAGGACTCTTAAACATTAATAAATCAATAGATTATTCATTTATCGAACTATGAGAGATTTTCTGAGATCAACAGCACGCAGACCAAAGTAGCAATAGTCGCCCGCGCTTGGTGGGAACAACAGCTCTCGTCAAAGCAGTCAAGGACAGAATTCCTTAAAATCCTGTTGTCGAAAGAATACTTTTCTTGCTAACTAGATGAGAGAGTCAAAAAGAGTAATGTGCCACATTGTAAATGAATTTAGACTAAAATTTTATCGAAGAAGAGCTGCTTATTGTTTTGCATAGTAATTAAAGAACCAGAAGCTCCTTAACGCAAAAGTACAAGCGCAGTACATTTTAAGTGGCACCAAGACTCAAAGCTCCGACTCAACAACTCCAGCCACGAGTTCCCTAACATAATCACTTAGCTATCTCGGGTTTATCTGTAAAAGAAAGATTAGTCCTAAAGATTTATACAGGGACGACTTAAGACATAGGCCAACTAGGCGCAGGCCTCGCTCGAAATGGGAGACTCATCTCGCTCTCGACTCAGCTTTAAAAAGATCATAATTCAAATAATTTCAAAGGTCTAATGTTATTTCCTCTAGTATTCTCCAAAAATTTGGGAATTTCGGACAGTATGCCAACTGGCTATATGTGATGGCCATCCATATACAGGGCTAGGCCTACCACCATACACTATCATTACTCATTGAGTTGGTCGAATTGGTATGTGTGATGTAAATCAAACACAATTATATTTGCTTCTGGTTATTGTTTGTACGAGTATTTGACAACGTATGAAAGGTAATGATTACTTTTAAGGGTCGTAGGTGGGGTTTATATTTGTGTAGGGGCCCAGGGCCTACTTTTGAGTAGAGGCTCAGGGCCTCAAGAAGTCTTAAGACGTAACTGGATTTATACAATAAATTTTACTCTTCCTAGAAATATAGAAACAAAATAATGATTCAGCAATCATAGAATCTTTCTCATTAAACCAGTGCTTCTCAAATTTTCAATCAATATTTGCTACCGAATTTTGAATTATAGATTTCATCGCCCCTCGCCCATACAATAACAATGTATTGAATGCAATAATAATGTACTTTGACACTAAAGCTACCATACGACCTTTGCTAAAACTCACAAAAATTATCAAGATAAGTATTAAATTTTGTATATGTTACTTTCGAATTACAGACATTTTAAGTAATAAGAAATTATTACGATACATTTTCTTTTTAATTTATAAATTGGGACATATTGCAATAAAAGTGCAACTTGTATTTTTATTGTATCATTATTCATTTTGTTTTGCTTTCTTTCAGTAAATTAATATATATATATATATTTAAATAATCTTCTATATTTTCGACTTTTTGATATGCTTGCGCCCCAACGTAGGGTTATAATACCCCTTGGGTTGTGCAACCCACAGTTTGAGAAACGTTCCTTTAAATATAATAAAGCTTCTAAATTCAAAGAAAACATACACAAACGCAGCAATTATCAATTTTGAACTATCGTAATAAACAATGTATGAGCAAATAGTAGAGCTTTCCTATATGCTTCAGATATTTTTTTCCTTTATGCAGTGTATGTAAATACGTTTTGCATTTTATGAATTAAATTCAATTGTCTCTTTATTTAATTACATGCTTAGACTAAAAATAAAATAATACAGCGTAAAAATTAAATTCCAAGAGTTAAAAATTGAATATTTTTATCTTCTAAAGTACTTTTCTTTAGTAAATTCGAATAATGTAACTACCCTTAAGACAAATACTTTAAAATTTAATCATATATTTTCAAAATTTATTCGACAAAGATCTATCAGAAAAAACATGAATTTGTATCCACTTTCGAAGTTATATTTCGGACGAAGATTTCATAATTTTTTAAAAGTATTAACTAAACAGTATTCCTGTAGTTATTTTTCAATGCAATAAAATCTTTGTAAATGAATATCGGGAAAAGTATAAAACCGGTTACTGGATAAAAGATTCTTTGTAAACATTTAATCAGTTTGAATAGAGTTATTTTTCAACAAAGGTTTTCAAAACCTATTTTTTTCTTTTAAGAAGTTTTATAGAATGTGTAACGCAAAATGGCCAAAAATATCTTTACCAAAGATATATCTTTAGAATATTATACGGAAAAATTTCAGTTTCTTAAGTCAAAATGTAATATTCCCCATTCATTATTCTGAATTTTATGTACATTTTGTAGTACCCTTTGGTGTTTTTGAACTCCCCCTCTAAGAAACAGAATTTCAAGATCCTTTATTTCAATGACATTTTACAAAAATATTTTCGATTTCATTCGCATCACTTTATTGGCAACACAAAGCTATCTTTTCAATTCACAATTCCTCACAGAACCAATAGTATCAAAGAATGAAACCAGAAATAATTTATTTAATAAAAAAATTGCTGACAAAACCAAACACTTTTGTCAAAATAATTTCCCTTTGTTGGAAAGGAAACACCTTCAGAAAGGAAAATAAGAATGGTAATAAAATCAGGAAGATATGCCAGGTTTAACAAAATCATTGAACTATAAATCCACTCATATACCAGTATATTTAGAGATGAATCTTAGACAGATACTGTATGATACTAAAAAAAAAATAGCTTTTTGAACTCAGCAACAATAAAATCCTAATGACTCTCCTTTTTGGCGAGATTTAACTGCTTAATGACGTCACATGCACGTTATCGTCAGCAGGCGTTTTAATTCGTGGACCATTAGGAGTTTTCTGCGAATGGTAGCAATATGGGAGGAAATATTTTGATGGTAATTTCCATAAAAGAGCTGAAAAGGAGAAAAAATCTTTTTCAGCATCATTAATTATTGCTCTAAGCCCTTAGTTGTAGATTTTTGTAAAGAAAGTACTTTTGTGTGTCGCTGATTTAAATGTACATTTAATGTTGCCATTTTCCGGTGTGATTCGCTTATAAATATCAATAATTTTTTAACGCTCATTCGCGCAAAATTATTTTTGACAAGACCATAAATTTTCGAAATGACTAATATTTCGTGTTCCGGTAATTTCAATCATTTTCTAGTTGGTTTTTAAAACGGAAATATCATTAATTTAGCAAAAATGGCAGCTACATTTTGGAGGAATATAGTTTTGAGTGTGTGTGATTTAATTGCTGTAATGCATCTTCCAAAGTTTGGGGGTGAAATGTAGAAAATACACTTTTTGCCTTACATTTTTTCTGCGATATTGAAACAATCTTTAGTGTGTAACCGAAATATTAAAAAAAAACACACACACACAGATGTGTTTTGAAACCAAGTGTTTTGAATAAAAATTTAACAAGTTTATAAGAAGCAGACTGAATACTCTACCGCAATATATCATCAATAGTAACGTACTTTATACTAAGGTATTAAAAACTAAAATATATACCCTTCTAAACTGCAAAATAAACCGTTGTTCTATAAACAATTACTTTGTTTAAAATTGTTCAGCACTTTAATGATATCAGTACTTAATTATTTTTTGCAAATTTTTAAAGTTATAGCCTGCACTCAAAGAAAGTCTATGGCGGTTAGCTCAAATCAACCTTCATTCGCCATTTTTTTTATTCCAACTTCTTTACATTCGAATTTGAGCAAAGTTACAATACATCGAACAGTCAATGATCAACAAAAACGAGATGTTTGCGCGCGTGGCTATTTACATCTGCTTTCCTCAACTAGCTGGCAGGCCGACTGGCTTGTTCAGTGCGCACTATTGTTTAGTCTTTTTACCATTCGTTACAAAGTATATTAAAAAGGAGGAAAATGCTGTTAATGTATAAAAATATTAATCATTATTTTTTTGCTCTGCTGGGTATTTCATGATGTTGCATGACTATGTATTATTTTTAAGTCATTGATTTCTAAATCCTAGTACATAGTTTTTCATTTTTCTGAAAAACATACTTAAATAGTCCTCGTCACCTGATTTTTTAAAAAAAAATCAGAGCTTTAATTTCTAAATAAAGATGTTTTTTTTCTATCTAGAAGTATTTTTCTCCTTAAACCTATAATCCCTTTGAGTGATTTCCTCAAAACTCGTTCCTTTTGGATCTCTATTAAACAAAATAAAAAATTCCTAGCATGCATATAGTTTTAAAATTTCAAAAACGTTACAACGGGTCTATTCGCGTACCTTTTACTAATCCTCTTGGGGAAATTCTATTAATATAAACAGTGTTCAATTGAAAACTTTCTCCCGAAGAAGATGCGATATATGTAAATCATGCCGTATATTTAAGCATTAACTTTTAGGTTCGATAGGAGAGAGAAAGGTTAGAAGTTATATGATAGCAGTTTGAGATTAACGTTAAGTAATTGAAAGTTAGAAGAGGACAACTCGTCTATTAATTAATTAATATATGAAATTGCTAACTGGGGGTTTAATCAGTAAGGTATAGAAGTTAGATTCTAATCAACTAAAGGTTGATTACTGAAGATAGAAGTTGCGATTATTTCCAAACGTCACTGTATTTATAATTAAACATTAACTATCTCATCTTTCGAGCTATGGCTGTTGAAGAAAAGAAGCATTCTTAAAAAATGTCTAGTTAGTTGGTCTAATTGCTCAAAATCGTGATTTTTTGTATATAATGCCTCCTAAAAAACTCTTGTATGCCGGTTTTCCCCAAAATAGTTCTCAGCGGATTTCTACTGAACAAAAAGATCACGCTGGCTAATTTTCAAATATGTAGGTCTAACAGTTCCGGAGATTTCATGATGAGTGATTGAGTGAATGAACCGCTTTTTTTCTTTTGTGTATGTTTGTTATATTCCCCGGGTTTTGATTTGAGACAAATTTAAAAAAAATCATTAATTAAATATGTTGACAATTACTCTCTCTTACTTGATTCTTTATTCTGATAGCATGGAGAAACTAACAGAATCTTAACTTTGTTGAAAAGAAATGCATTTGTTGAGGTTACGCAGAAGCAATAGAAATATAATAATCTTTTTAAATGCTTGTGTAGGTGTGTTTCTAATATTTTGACTTTGTGGCAATGTTCCATAAAAAATTTTGTTGAAAAAGTAGTTCTTTATTTTGAAGACTTTATGCTTATAGAAAAATTACATATCATAGAATTAAAATTTAAAAAATGAATTGTTACAGTTCATGTTACCTCTACCGTGATACATTTCGTCAAAAAAGACACAACAATATAGTTGTATTGGTATTATATTTTTATAATATCCGAATTCATTCGTAAAATCATTTTGAAAGAGCCTATAAATGAGTTGGTTCCATTTTATATTCAGTGTCATTTGAATAAGAATATACATATAAATTCCATAATCACGATTTCAAATATAGTCGAATACCGTAATTTTTATCTTTTTACAGTTAAAGTGTAAAAAAAAATGAGTGCATGTACTTATGATCACACGATAGAGATTGTTGCCGATCAGGTATTAGTATATTTGATAGCGTGATTCGAAGATTAGATAGTTCAAGATATTAAAGTGACGATTGGTCTCAACAGATAAATTATAGCTCAAATTTTTAGAGTAGAGGATTGATCCTAAAAAGGAGGATCAATATAACAGAAGTTTTCTCTTTAATTCGCGTCTCTCTTGATTTATTCTCCTTTGCTCTTATTAGGAACATTTCTTCTATAGTTTGGATATTAGAATTCTATCTGTTGATAATCTGTGTGTTTAGTAAATAGTCGAAAGGTATTATAGCAAGTCATCCTTCACTTCCTCCCACACCTAAAGACGGGACTGCGAGTAGGTCACGCCCCTTATAAAATGACTAGCTGTTACCCGCCCGCTTCGCTGGGTATTTCATGATGTTTTATAAATTTTTACTGTTTATATATATGTAAAAATTATTGATATCTAAGTCCTAGCATGAAGATTTCGATTGTACTGAAAAATATACTTATACCTTTAACTGTAGCAAAAAAAAAGGGCAGAACTCATCTAATTTGTATTTTCTAAAAATCTCTAAAATTGAAGTATAGAATGATATTTGCTCTTTCGTAACCCAAAAACCAAGTGGATTCCCGCAAAACCAATTTTTGGTGGATCTCTACTCCATAAATTGAACATGCAAGCCAAATTTCAAGTCTAAATCTAACAGAAAAAAAGAAGTTTTACTATCAATATCCCCGTAATACCGTTGAGAGCCGTTTTCCAAAATAACCGCTCTTAGAGGATTTCAATTCAACAAAAGTAAAATGCAAACCAAATTTCATTATTATAGTCCTTGTAGCTCGAAAAAAGTAATTTTTTTGTCAATACGTCCCAGTAACCACCTGCACCCCCCCTAAGAACTTGATTTGCTTCAAATACATTCTTAGTGGATCTCTATTCAACAAAAGAAACATGCTTAACAAATTTCAAGTATATGGGTCTAACAATTAAAAACATTAATTTTTTTCTGTAACTTCTCTTGACCCCTCGCAAACATCCTTAGGGGTCAATTTTCATTTCACTCTTTGTTAGAGAACTCTATTCCATGAAAAAACATGCCTACCAATTTCAAGCAGGATGATCAAATAGTTTAAAAATGGAAATATTTATCGATTACGCCTCTTAAACTCCCGAAATTAAACTTGGTAGTTGATATTCGCAAAACCCATTTTGTAGCGTTCTCTACTTTACGAAAGGAATCTGCTTATCAAATTTCAAGACTGTACGTCTAACAGTTTAAAAATGGAGATAATTGTCTATAACGCCACTTGAGCCCCCGCAACGCCACTTCTGGGTCTGTTTTCACAAAACCCATTTTGTAGGGTAATTGCAAGCTATGAAAGGAATCTGCTTAGCAAAATTTGAAAACTGTGCGTCCAATTAATTAAAAATGCAAAAAATTATCAATAACGCCCTTGAACCCCCGCAACGCCACCTAGGGATCGATTTTCACAAAACATATTTTGTAGTGTATTTCTATCCTATGAGAGGAATCTGCTTACCAAATTTCAAGACTGTGAGTCTAATGGTTTAAAAATAGAAATAATTATTTATATCTGCCCTTAACCCCCTGCAACACCCCTTGGGGGTCAATTTTCTCCAAACCCATTTTGTAGCGGATATTTACTCCAGGAAAGAAACATTTCTACCAAATTTTCAGCAGCTAGTCAAGTATTAAAAACGAAAATATTTATCTATTACGCCACTTATACCCGCAACGCCACTTAGAAGACTGTTTTCACAAAACTTCTTATAGCTGATCTCTACTCTATGAAAGAAATCTATTTATCAAATATAAAGACTGCGTCTAATAGTTTAAAAATGGAAATAATTATCTATAACGCCCTTAATCCCGCAACGCACTTGGGGGCAATTTTCACGAAACCCATTTTTAGCGTACTCTACCTTGAAGAATCTGCTTACTTTTTTCAATTTACGTCTAATATTAAAAAATCGGATTTATAACGCCCTTGATCCCCACCCCCGCAACACCCTGGGTCAATTTCCCCCAAACCTGTTTTGTACGGATATTTAATCCATGAAAGAAACATTCCTACCAATTTTCAAGCAGGTAGGTCAAGTAGTTAAAAACGAAAATATTTATTTATTACGCACTTAACCCCTGCAACGCCACTTAGAGACTGTTTCAAAAAACTTCTTATACTATCTCACTCTATGAAAGAAATCTATATCAAATATAAAGACTGCGTCTAATAGTTTAAAAATGGAAATAATTATCTATAACGCCCCTTAAGTCCCGCAACGCCACTGGGGGCAATTTCCACGAAACCATTTGTAGCGTATCTCTACCCTATGAATAGGAATCTGCTTACTAAGTTTCAAGACTGTACGTCTAGTAACTTAAAAATCGGAATTTATAACGCCCCTTAAACCCTCCGCCACCACAACACCCCTTGTGGGTCAATTTCCCAAAACCCATTTTGTAGCGGATATTTACTCCAGGAAAGAAACTTACCTACCAATTTTCAAGCAGGTAGTGAAGTAGTTTAAAAAACGGATATATTTATCTATTACGCCCCTTAATCCCCCACAACGCCACTTAGAAGTCTGTTTTCACAAAACCTGTTTCGTAACTGATCATTATTCTACGAAAGGAATCTATTATATCAAATTTAAAGACAGTGCGTCAAATAGTTAAAAAATGGATATAATTATCTATAACGCCCCTAAGCCCTGCAACGCCCCTTGGGGTCGATTTTCACCAAACTCATTTTGTAGCGCATCTCTACTCTCTGAAAGAATCTGCTTACCTAATTTCAAGATTGTACATCAAGTAGTTTAAACATGGAAGCAATTATTTATAACGCCCCTTAACCCCCTTAACGCCCCTTGCGTTTCGAATTTCGGAAAATCCTTTCTTAGCTGATGTCTACTCTATCAAAGGAACATGTCTACCAAATTTCAAGTCTGTAGGTTGAATAGTTCCAGAGATTTCGTGATTAGTCAGTCAGTCAGTCAGTGAGTGAGTCGCTTTTCTCCTTTATATATATAGAT
>BMAO01000354.1:0-59754 GCA_019973975.1 Trichonephila clavata | reverse complement strand
TCGTAGGTTTCAGATATTGATCTGCGAAAAACTAACTTTCGGAATAATAATATATATTGGGTGTGACGTTTGGGAAAAATAATGGTAGTGTGAGAGTTAAGAAATTAAAAAATTTATTTATTTTCACCACAGCTCTTAATTACAACATATACATTTACATTGAAGTTATTCATACTATTGATTATTTCATTAGTTCGGAATATGTTATTTGTGAGGAAGGAGGTAACACAACGGTTCTCTTTGGTGTTTCCAACAGACTCTCTTCTCCACTGTCGGAGTGGGGCGGTCGCCCTCTTATTCTCGAATTACATTCCAGGGTTTCGACTCATGGGCGGAGTGGGGTTTGCCGGGGCGTTCACAGATGACAGGACCCCGCAATATTTAGGGATGCAGGTGTGCATAGGAACAGTGTCATACTATCCACAAAAAGAAGCAGATTTTTCAGCTGTGTGTCGTGAAGACATCTCAAGGGGTTACATCCATCAAAACTTAAATTGACTTGGCCATCAAAGATTTCGCGTGACAGAGGTGTTTATAATATGATCAAAGTTCAAGCTCCATTTTGAATAGCCCTGATGTGAATCTAATAGGAAGTTCTCTCTGTCTCCAGTCTTGTACGCAGATTGTTAGTGTTCCACTTATGAAGACAGTTTAGTGCCACCACATTCGCGCGCGCGTGCGCGTAGAGATAAGTATGCATGATTATCCAAGGATCTGGACAACCAATGAAAATCGATATTTATTCACTACAGCAATCTGTAACATGCATATAACAGCTTCTCTCAGCCATCACATTAACTTCATGCAGACACAAGAGCCCAAGTTTTAAAGGTTGTTTTTTTCTAGATGGCTATATGAGAGAGAGATATTTCCTTCCTGTTCAAAAATAGCCTTTCGGCATGATATAGATATATGGATCAGGGAAAAGTGAGGTACTATATATTCAATGATGATTCCAGATTCATAGCTAATCTCTAATTCTCGACAAATCTTAATCTGAAGGAAACCAGGAAACCGTTGCATGCCCTCCAATATCGATAAAGAGACCGGTGTGGTAGTGGAGGTTTGATGCTCTACTCTGGGCATACATCATGTGGAATGGACGCAAATATCTCCATATCTTTTAACAGAGGTTCTGCAATTGCTGTAAGGCAGCGTTTCTTGAACCTTCGATCGCCGCTGCTCCCTTTATGCATCAGCGTGACATAGTTGACGTTGACCCCAAGATTTTGAACATCCCACCCCGACTTAATATCCTTGATCAAAATACAAGTTCTAGCTGAGTTTTTTTCATTGGGTAATCTAGTCTAATAGTCTAGTCATTTAGTAATCTAGTCTAGTATAGCACATCTTTCAATTCTTCCACGATTCCTTTCAGAGTCTGTTATAGAGAGATATCTCAACATTACAGGAGAGATTCCTCTGACCCCCTTGAAAGACGCTGTGGACCCCCAGGGGCTCGCGTACCACAGCTTAAGTACCACTACTGTAAAGCATAGTGATGAAGTTTGAAAGCCCTGTCTTTGGTCTTTCTGGAGGTGTAGTTGGCCCTTATTTCATTTTTATGGCTAACAACTCTCGTCCACATGAAGCTCGTTTGTCGATGAATTTCTGGAAAGTGAGGATATTCACCAGATGGATTAGCCAACCAAATGTTCAGACCTTAAACCTATATAGTATATTTAAGATTCCCTAGGGAGATTAACTGAAGCTCCCTTCCAGAACCATACAGGACAAACAAAAAGAATCATTGCTGAAAGAGTAGAATCAACACATGGACTCATAAGCTATCTCATTTCCAATATGAATTCCTCTTTATGCTTACATACATATGGATGGATGGGAAATTCTTGATGGTTTATTTAAATAAGGTGCTTTTAAAACAATAACATCTATTGCTTCTTTTGAAAAGCAACTGGTTTTGCAAACATAACATAATTGCGATTTTTTCGTGCTTCATCGCACCTAAACCTTTTCTTGACGATTAAAATGGGGTCGTAGTAAAATAATATTTCAAGCACATCCTTAAAAATTTCTGTACATAGCACCACTCTAAGTATCCTCGTATGAGAGGAAATAGCAAGATATTTTAACAAAAATGTATCTTCCTAGATGACAACTATTTTTTCAAACCATCCAATAGTTTTTAAGTTATTTTTCTATGTATTTTATTATTTTCATCTTTCAACTTACTTAAGTTATTAAATGAAAGTGTATTTTTAAACCATTGACTGGCAGGTAAATTTAAAGCGTCTTGCCCTGGGTGCCAAGATTTATTTTAAAGAAAATATGAAGTTTTACAAAATATAATATTAATGACATAATATTGTATAATAATTTTTAATAGAATTTGCAGTAATTTTTTGTTTAAGAAAAACACTACGAGATTACTCGTAGCTGGCGTCACTGAATAACATTCTTGTGTTGAGTGCCACTTACGAGATATCTTGTAGTGGTTTTTTTTTTTTCAATAAAAATTTTCATGTACAAAGATTTTTTTTTTTCGCTTTGTTTGATTTTACAAGCTCGTCGCCTAATTTCATCTGGCGACAGGCAAATGTGTAATGCTATGTCATATTTTCATACATATGTATAATGATCCGCACTGGGAGAAACCTACAAGGTGATGGTAGTTATAAAGAATTGTTAGGTAATGAAAATGTACTGATAAGTAATAATTAGAAGACCTCAAGAAAATCATCTGTTGGTACAAGAAATTCACCCTACCCTATTCCGAAATCTTCCTGCAGAACACATACATGTTGTATAAGCAAAGAAATCGAGGGATAAAAACATAAGGATGGTCAGTTTAGGGAATTAGTCATCATGCATTTATTTGAAGGCGACGGCAGCAATGCAGGAGAAAGCAGCAACAAAAAAAAACAAAAACTGTGTTTTTCATTACTTTTAACATCCTCCCACAGAAAAGAAGGATGCATGTGTACCAAGCAAAAAAAAAAAAACGTAAGGAGACTAGGTATTTTTGTTCAATGTGTCCCAGCAACCCAGCACTTAGTGTTGATCCTTGCTTTAAAGCTCTTTATATATAGCAACAACAATAAAAATATTTTTTTAATTTTGGAAAATATATTCATATATATATAATTAGTATATTATATAAGAGCCAATCATCTAAGTTATAATTTCAATAATAAATGATATGTAATATGTTCTTTGTACTATATAAATTTTTCATTCATCCTTTCTAATAACTCCTAATTCAAATGGAGATATATATTCAATGTAAAATTTCAGCCCCAAACTTTGAGATATCTCGTAGCCGGTAGTTTTGATACACACACTTACTACGAGATATCTCGTAGTTGACAGTCAATCGTAGTTAATGCTTCTATTATCAGTACTATGTCAAAAATCGGATATCTGGCCATGATCCGAAAATTTCTTCCGTCTTTTGCTTATTGAAAAAGTATATTGTTTGGAATTATTACTTTCATTCTCCAATTTATACTATTTTTCTTCTCTTCTTGAAACTTAAAAATTAAGTCTTGTGATTCTATTTTACCGTGGTTCAAAATTACGAGATCCGTCGTCAAAAGCCCTCGAGTAGCTGAATAGTGAGACGTTAATATTCACTCACTTGTGGTTCTACCTTTTATTTATAACCATTTCAGCGATGAAGTGGTCTCATACATCTGATAGAACTCCTTGATTAAATATTCGCAAATTATTAATTCTGATTGATTGCTTAAAAGTTTCTGCTTCCAAGCCTTAATATCATACAGTATAATCATTTTTAATTTAAGCTCCAAATCATTCCAAGAAATTTTTAGGCTTTTGTTATGATTCACAAAAATGTTGGAAATTTTTTCCAAGAATTAAAGTATTTCAAACCGTTTAAGAAGCAAATCTTTGACGTAATTATTATCATCTGCTATTTCTTCATCTTCTCTACAATAATTATTTGAAAATAGAACAACGAGGTAAGACACCAAAAATTTTTTTTTCTCTTTGATGTGCTGACGTTCTAGCAAAATAAGAAAAAAAATTACCATTTTTTTGTAGAATCAAATTTTGCATTAAACTTTCAATATCCAATCTATGTTTTATAGTTGTTTTTTCCAGGTTTTCGTTATAATAACACTCTCATTTCGCTTTCTCTCTCTTTTTTTTATTAGTTTTTTTCCTAATTCAAATTCTATTTCATTTTTACGTTTCCTTTCTCTCTAATTTGCCCCTTGACGTTTCTTTTCCTCCAGCTTGTTTTGGCGTTCTATCAATTATCGATTTTTTTTTCAGTTCGATAACCTTTAAAGTATCTCTCTTCAATTCTTAACTCAAATGCCAGATCTCGGAGGTTTTCCTTAAAATCTTTTCCAGGATATGCCATTTAGAGATTTTATTAAAACACTTTTAATAATATTTTAGTTAAAAAAATTTTAAATATCTATTTAAAATATTTTAACTTTTAACACAATATAAACACAACAATAAATACTATTATATATTTCAATATAATATTTTTGTTTGGCACCATTCTGTCTTATTAATTAAATATGATTACTTCCAATCAAATTGTTACTTTGGCAATAACAATTAAACTTTCTCTTTAGCCTAAATTTAGCTTTCTTAAAAAAATATTCACCTACAATGAATCAGTCGAATTTAATCAAAAATTAAATTATGTTTCAACTTTTCTATGAAATAATTATTTTCCTTCAATTATTGAAAATTACATTTAAATAAAACAAAACTTTTTAACAAAGTAGGAGAGTAAAATTTTTGATTAAAATAAAAACCAAAAGTTTTGAAATGAAAATATTGTACTTTTATCAAATATTCAAAAATAAATGATATAAAAGTTTGTTTTACAGATCAAAGTGTGTGTATGCGCTTACCTATAAAGAGAAATCAAATCAGTTATTGCCATAATGTAGCATATTTGACATATTATCGTCTTTAAGATAGTTTTAAAACTTCTAAATATGAACGTCAAATGATACACAATTATATAGAACCAACTGCACAAAAATAATAGCATTTCTACGATAACATAAAAGATTCTTCATGTGTAAATTCTAATCACTTTCTTTTTCTTCTTTATGTTTTACTTTTTATACTCATGCTCGTTTGTCCTTTTGATTTCCTTTCAAATTATTACAGATGGATTTTTACAAGCATAATTAGAAAAATCGATCACCGTCTTTATAACTGAAATCACACTTTTTGTAGAACTTAACAATACTCTCTATTTTTCAACATAACTTTTTTCGATTTGTAAAATATTTAGTTCTATTTAAATTTCTTTTCAACCAATTTTTAATTGCCTGTTTAAATTATAGAGTAGTTTTAAATAAAACGCTTAGATTGAGAATTCTATTCCATATTATTATCTTATGTTTTGATTCAATAATTCACGTAACTCTAATCTTCATCGGATTACTTAATTTATTTGATGATATATAATCGTCTGTCGTTATAATTATGTTGCTTAATTTTGCATCTTTTGTTATTATTCTAGATTTATGTTTCTTCAGTTGGAGACAAGAATGTAATGCATAATCAACGTAGGTTGAACTTAAAGTGTTATTATTTTTTGTATATTTTTAGGTATCATTCATCTGGAGATCTTTTTGATCATTTGAGTGATTTTAATGATTAAAGACGTCTGTAGAATAAATTCGGCTGTAGTTATTACATTATTCAGTGGCATAATGTATTTTAAATTATTTTCCTTTTAATCAATCATGGCTTGGAGCCCTAATACGTAAGCGAGTTTCTGATGATTTAAAGTAAAGCGCTTTTAAATCAATAACAGTTCATTAATATGTTTAATATTAAAATACGTATTTATTCGGAAAGATGCCATTCATCTCAAGAACAGCCAAACGATATATGTGTTGCTCAAATACAAAATCTAATAAAAATCTATGTTTTCTGTCAATGATAAAAATAAAATATGTTTAAATACAGAGTAAGAAGGCTGTTAATTGTAAAATAAAATTATTTTAATATATAACGAGTCTAATGCATAAAATAATTATCCAACAAAAAATCATTAACGAAAAAAATTCTAAAACAAAAAAGAATGAAATTCTAAGTAATACGTTAAAAGCAAAAACTATTTAATATTTTTTTTAATAAAAATTCCAAACAAAACTTATGGTTGGGTTACTTTCCCTTGAAAACCCCTTCATGCTTCAGTAATGGAACACAAAAAAGTACAAATGTAACCACGTGTAATTGTAAACATTTTACTCCAGATAAATTCCACTAAAAATTCTTTTTAATAAGACATTTACAAACCCAAGCACAATAGCTCTATCGAAGTAGAAAAATTAAAAATATATCTTATTTCCACTTGAATGACAGCTTACTTAATCACATTCTTGGTGCAGTGATTTGGAATATAATTAATGTTCTCTTCTGCAAGGTGTTCTAAGTAAAATAAAGCTTATCGTAAATTATAATTCACAAATATTAATAAGAATAATTTGAGGTCACAAACGATACGAAAAAAGAAAAACAAAATAAATTAAGCCTAACGAAGTGAGAATGATATTCTTGACACTCTCAATAGTTCGTCCTCAAAACTCAATTCTCATCGATAACATCGGAAGGTCGAACCATCGATGAGAGACATCGATTGGTAGTCGGTGGTGCAGAAAGTCTATATTGTTAAGGAGAAAGTCAGTTTTTCAATCCACATGAATGAACTAAAAGGCCAAAAAAGTGGCTAAAGAAGCTGAGAAAATATTAATTATTATTTTCAAAAAGAAACTTGGTAAAATATTTGAATTATCTGCATAAATACTTTTGAAAAAAATCGATAATGGCGAAATGAAGTACTAGGTGGAAATTAGAAGCCCGTGTTCATACTATTTAGAGGGTTCTTTTTTGTTGTTTAAATCGATATTACTGGTGAAAAGTGTTAGCAATGACTACTCCAAAAGTAAGTAATCTTTTAATGCTTGAAGGCCTCATTTAAACTAATTCTGAATAAATAATATCGCCCTATTTAAGGTCGCACTCAAATAATTTAAATTAATAAAGTAAAAGTTTAACTAAAAAACATGCGTTATTTGAAAAATTCTTACAGTGAACACAATTTTAAGAATTATTTTTCCCCTCTTTTGAATGACTAAAAATAACGGGCGAAATTCTTGATTTTTATTTAATTAATTCGGTACTTACATATTATTCTCAACCTATTGACGACATTATGTGAAACGAAGGACTAAATTCATGACGGTCACATGATACATTGAATTCGAAACGGACAATAAACTATAGCTCGTACTTTTTATTCTATTTGTAAAACTTAGGTAAAATTTCAAATTGCAATTTCAATTTGATTGGGTAAAGATGCTCAAGAGTTATAAAAAAGAATTTTCTGCAAAAAGATTTTAAAATTAAAGGGGAAGTCTTGTTTTATACATGTACTTTTAAATAAAGTGACAAATATTAATTTTTTTTAAAAAAAGTTTCTGTAAAAAGCGTAATTTGGCAACAACGAAGTGCATGAACTGAATTGCTGAAAATACAAGTAGATAATTGCATTTATCGTGACTAGGACGTCACATGTGTTTTTGAACTTGATTGGCTAAAAACACGTGGTTTAAAATTATCATGTGATTATGACGTCACATGAATTTAGTCCATTCAGCGCATATTACACATGCGAAGCTGAGGTTGCCAATTTGGCGAGTTATCTTGAACGTTGGTGATTGTTGCGATAATACGTTAGTACCATTAACTCATTTAGTAAATCGAATTTTAATCGGTTCTATCAATTTTACTTCTAACGGGCCAGCATTCATTTTTTTTAAAAAATTTTTAAGACAGGATAGTTTTTAGTTTGTAGAATCATTTATTTGCAATTTTAGCATTTCAGAGCATTAAAACCGCATGGAAATCGTGATTAACTTTTCGAAAATGCTGAAGTATAATAATATTTGGCATTATACAGTGTGGGGCAAATAAAAGTGGCCCGAAGAACAGAGTTCCAAATTACAAAGAAACATAGCAAAGGAAAGGAGATAGTTCGCTAACCTGCTTATAGCAAATGTTGAAAATGACTACAATTCCTCTCTTGGCACCTTTGGGCCCTGATTAGGAAACTGCGGAAGGCAGATCAAATCTGTACTGCTGAATTACCGCAATTTCATCAGAAATGTTTTACTGCAGTTCTTGAAGACGATGAGGGCTATTTGTGGAAATGAGCAATCAGTGATTGAATCTGATGAAATTGGTAATGTGGTTGAAGTTGTAGTTCATCTTGCCAGGAAAATAAATTTGGAATAAATAGTGATGTCGTTCAAGAACCACTGGATTCTCAATGAATTAGGAGCTGACAATTGACAAGCTCAAATAAATGCATGAGCAAGAGCAAGACATTGAAGAACTTGAGTCTTTAGAGCGAGTTCAATCAGAAGAACGAATGACGGTTGGGAATGTGACAGAAAGTTTCAATATTTAATTAAAAAAGGGTTACAAATTTTAGAAAATATAGACTCCAATGAAAAACGTACTTTTTCAACAAAATAAGGAATAAAAAATTTATTAGCATGCTACGAGGAAATTTTGCAGGATAAAAAAAATTCTTAGAGCCGGCAGAGTACTTAGTTATATTTTATATAAAACCTTCTACATCAAAATAACATAGGTTTGCGATTTTGTATTTGTGTTTTCTAAGATTTCATTAAACCTTTTTTTTTCTTCTAAATTATTATTTTTTTCCGTCTCCGGTCCCAACTAAAAATAATTTATATGTATTTATATGGGAAATTACACCCCGACTTATCGGTTATCACTCAGTCTCACCTATCGCGTAAGTTCGGGGTATTACAATACATCATAGAACTTATGAAAAAATTCCATTACAAAATATTAAAATTTAAACATTAATCCTTCATTATTCAACTTAGTGATAAAAACACAGATGATTTCCCTCTTAATTGCTGTACTTATGGCAGTAAATTTGATGGCAGGGTTGGTTTCGCTTTTGTTGTGTTCAGGAGTGGTGTTGAATCCGAGCACTTCCGATTTAGAATTCGTGATGAATGCACAGTTTTTAAAGCTGAACTTTTATGTTTAAACTTCGCCATTAAATGGATCACTGAAGAAAATAGTGTCATCTCAGACTATCTTATCTGTTTCGACTCTCTTTCCTCCTTGGATTCTTTTAAGTGTGTTTCTGCATCTAACAACATAATCGTCGAGATCCAAAAAGCAACTTAAAAGCCTAAAAGATAAGATTTTTGCTCAATAAATTTTGCATTTGTTAGCGGACACACGGGCGTTCTAGGAAATGAGTGGGCCGATTGGCTTGCAATGGCTGCAACTAAGCACAAAACTGACATTGCCGTATATATTCTTAAATCATTTTACAAGAAGATTATGAAAAAAAGAATGGTGAATTCTTGGAACCAAGAAAATATCTCACTTCAAATAAAGAGAGCTTAACAAAGATTTTTTTTCCAACCATTAATAAGAGACTGTCCTGCTATCATTTTTATGCTAATTGTAAAATAACCCAATTTCTAACTGGTCATGCCAACTTTAAAAGCTACTTGAACAAATTTAATTTAGTTCCGTCATCTTCCTGTGATTATGATATTGGTGGCGAGGAAAGTGTAGAATATGTGCTCCGTCTGTGTTCCAAATTTGAAAGTGAACGAAATATCCTAAGACTGGTGTTCAAGGGACTTAATATAAATTGGCCACCAATTCTTCAGCAACTTCTTTCCACCGGAATTGTTTCTAAAAAGTTCTGTGAATTTGTTGTAAATATTTGTAATCCTTCATAACTTCAAAGGATTTTTTTCCTTCATTCATTTATAATGTGCGATTAATACTTCTGTGAACCCCATGTGATACTTTGTGATGCACGGGTATTTTTTAACTGTTTTCAATAAAAAAAATCCTTCATAAGATAGAACATAAATGGAACTATATTCGAGAAGTTTCATTAAATTTAAACCAATAAGTAAACAAGTCTTTTATTATAATACCATCAGCTCTATAATCTCAATCTTTCTTTCGGTATTTTCGATTCATATTTGATATTTTCAGATCGTCAATGATAGATTTTGCGTATTTCAGATAATTCAAGAGCTTTATATGCTTTGCGTTTAGTATTATGCCAGGCCAGTGGCGCACACAAGGAAGGGGGGGGGTTCCTCGAGTCGTCCCCCCCCCCAAACCCTTGATTTTTTTTCGATTGATGATAATTCTTTATATACAGATAACGTAAAATATAATTAGGTACTAGACTAAAAAATATATTTTATTAACTAATGCTAATTATTGACTCAATAATTTATTTTTTACTGTTTTTTGTTTACAAAATCGACAAAATCAGAAGAACCAATTGGCGTTGTCTTGAGGTATAATACGAGAGTGGGGGACTTTCGACCCTGGACCCCCCTTTCCCCCTTGAAAAATGTTTGTGTGTGCTACTGTGCCAGGCAAAAGTGTTTGTTGAATTATTAGAGAGTTGTACTTATTGTGTGTTTTTTTAAGTTTTTTTATCACTAAATTATTATTCAAAATAAATTGCTTAAAAATCATTTAAGACGAAAACTCAGATTTAAAAAAATCATTAAAATCAAAATCATTTTTATTTATACAATAAGAAAACGACTCCTTTATAGTTCAATAAATACACATAATTTGCAAAATATGCAAAAGTGTTCATTATTTAATGTTCCACTGAGTAAATCCCCCTTTCCCCTTTTATTAGGCTATTTTGATTGGGTGGATTTTCCTTGTCATATATTTTTCAAAAGGTATTCTTTTCCAAACTGATGTAAAGATGCACTGATGAGAGATAATGTTTTGCTGCAATGTATCGCAATCCTTCGCCAGATCCTACAAATAATGAAAAAACGTTCCTGCGCATGCTCAAATAAAATAATCTTGTTTATTAATTGTCTTATTTTTTCTTTCGACACTTAACGGATTTTCCTACCAACCAATACTTTGGCGAAGATTTCGAAGAATTTCAGCCAGTGTTTTAAGCATAAATAACTAAATTTAAATTACATTACATTACTTAAATTCCATTATTTTAAAATTTTAAAATCTAGTGCCAAAGTTTATTTAAACTAAAAAGCCACCAAATGAATAATTTTGGCCGTTTGAAAAATGAACCGTAAAATCCGGCATATAACTCGCACCTATACTTTCAAGCTGCAAATTTTAATTTTTAGGTATATTCGCCGTATAACGCGTCCCCTTTTTTTATACAAAGAAACCTGAAATGTACGTGCGCAATGCTCATACTCTTTGAAGTCATTTACTCGAAGTATAATTCCAAGCCTTGGATACAAATATATATATAGTGTACTTCTAAAACTAAAACCCTTTAAGTTCATAAGGAAAGTCATTTCTTTTAAATAAACAGCATTTCGATCTATGTAGAGGTCGAATTTTTTTTTTCTGTGCTCATTTTTTGTTTTATTTTTAAAACTCTCATTTTTATACACGGCGTATAATGCCCACCCGTAAATTTCGACCTTATTGTTTGTGTTTAAAGTGCGCGTTATACGCCGGATTTTACGGTAGTTGCTTCGTTTTCTTTATTTTAATGAAGTGAGGGGGGTGTATTTTTTTGTTTGTTTTTTGATTAAAATAACAGAATTTAAGTGTTTGAATGTATTTTAAAATTCGTTAGTTATGTAAATAAACTTTAAAGAGAATTCTTCAAAAATCATCGTCAGTTTATAGTTTGATGGGCTAATACGTAAGTAATAAATGCTTCTTCAATGCAGCTTATGCAGAAAGTAATAATTAGCAATTATCAGACATAGGGGAAAAGTTTTAAAATACAAAAAACTCTGTTTTTCTTTTTGGTCCTTAAAAGAAAATTATTCGTCCAGTTTGGATCTAATTCGAATAACTGCTTTCGGAGTTCACACTTCAATAAAAAAAAATTTTACTTATATTTTTAACCAACACAAATGATCAGGTGTTCTTAAACAAAAATTTATGATAAAGATAAAAACGGATTGTAAATAAAATCACGACAAAGAATTCTCAACACTCTTAAAGAGCTTTCACAGCAGCATGAGATCTATTTCCAATGGATTCTATTGCCATTGAGTCCCACATTGGACTCAATGGCAATGAAACGGTTGACCTTTTGCCAAGGAAGGCTCCACTGAGATTCCTGAGGTTTCAGTGTCGAGTAAAACCCTGGAAACTTCTGAGATCAATTCCAAAATAAAAATCTCGAGCCAGCAACTATAGAAATTTCTCCGACTCATCCCTGGCATATAATAGGCAGGCTCCAGGTGGTGGCCTACTATCAAAATGGTCCAGTCTACTATCTCCAAACTTGCTAGTGGACACATAAAGAGCTTCTCCTTTGTTGATCGACAAAAAAATTGTTTGATGTGTTCCAACTGCAACTCAGTGCAAGCCTCTGCTGTTGAACTGTGTGTGTCTCGAGAAGGAGGACATATATTCCAACCTCTTCTTATAGATGATTTTTGGAAGATTATCGGGCTCATGGACCTAGTCTAGCCTGCGGCTGAATCAGGTGTAACAATAACAATAAGATACGAGAGATATGAGATTAGAGTGCATGTTGAGAAGCTGATGCAAATCAATACGATTGTACTAAGTAAAATTATTGATATATTAGCAATCTGAAATTCAGTTAATTTAGCCTAATGTATAATATAATGTGCGCAGATTACTTTCCTCCTGGTTGCAAAAGTTTTTTAATGTTCCACTCAACATATTCGTAAAACTTGCTCTTGTTTCTATTGCGTCATTTAATGTTATTTCTGATTTATGTGATTTTTGTTTCATCTATCATGCCAACACTTAAATTCTGAAATTTATGCTAATAGGTAAAAAAGTGTGGAAGGAACTAATTCTTCTGATTTTTCATAAATAAGCTTGCTCACAAAACAATGGAAAAGGGAATACTACAGCCTAAGTAAAAGGGATATTAACTAAACTTATCATCATGCTCTTGTGTTTATGTTCTGATATGCTTGTTGTGTATATTATTAACCGACGATGATAAATAAAATTTAAGCATACGCTAATAATACCAACAAAGGCGGAGCTGGTATTCTCCTTCTCTTTCCGGAAGGCAGGAAATGCGAACACATTTTTAACATTGGTGTAATCGCCTCTTAACTTCAACAGTGAGCTCTTAGTAATTAGACAGGCCCTCATCATATACATAACTGACTCGCAAGCTATGGATATTACAGGAGGATTAAAAATCCTTCCAGATTCTAAATTTGCCTGAGGCCATTATAAACAGAGACTAAGATCGCCTCCTCTATAAATTTCCCACTCGAACAGATGCATTAAAATGGGAAATGCTGTCTGCTACAATGGATACCACGCATGTAAATATCAAAGGAAATCAGTGTGCTGATTCTTTGGCCAAAGAAACCAGAGAACCATAGCCAACCTTGTACCACCATCAAGCTTATTGATGCAAACGTTGTGTCCAGATCTAGGCTTTTACCCCATTCCCTTTAAGAAACCACTCTTAACGGACTTTGACTCCCCAAGAAACCACACATCGCAAAACTAAGAGCTCATCATTACAAGGGCAGGAAAATCCATTTTGATGAAACAAGATCAAACATACAGTGTAAAAACTGCCCGAAAATCCAACTTCTCACACCAAAACATATTTTCGAGAACCCAGCTGTCATCCTAAGCGCACTAAAGCTCGATTTAATTCCACTTATGAACCACTACAGATCTTCTATGACAGGAAGCGCCGGAATTGTTGCCACCTTCGATGGAATCTAGTTGTTATTTTTACACTTGTTGCTGTCATACTTTTTCTGTGTTAAATCTATGGATACGAGAATAATAGGAATACGTTAGACTTTGTTTTAGTTGAATATTCCATCTTAATTCCTTTACTTATAATTAATGTATTTTGTTCATTTCAAGTAGAAGCTTATTTTTGTTTATTTTCCACTTGAGAGATGTAAATTGATTTGATTAATTGTATTTGAACGATGAAACATTTAATCTGAATACTTGTCTGAACACATTTGGAAAAAAATAATCAAATGATTTCGTACAGATTCCACCTTATTGCTTAACATCTTTTTCTCAATTTTACAAACGGCCGCCGTAACCCAGTGATCGTTGTCACGAACTCGCGGAAGGCTTTGTCGAGTCCCGTTGTCATTGAAAACCTGCCGTGTAGAGGGGCTGATGCTTGTTAAATCTGCCGTGGCTCACCGTCCTCACGTTGGTGTGGTGTGGTAGTATGGGAAGGGGAGTGCCAACTCGCGTGTCGTCCTCATCACTTGACCGGGGTTCAAAATAACAAAGTCCGTTTTCCAATACCTCTCGTGTTGCTTCATAGCGCGATGTTTATAATCACTCACTCACTCAATTCTACATCTTCAATGTAAGCTAATTTTGTGTAAAAACTACTTAAAATCTGGGAATCACAATCGCTTCTTTGTCAGATGATAATTTCTTCAGAGTTCACTACTAACTTCCAAACGTGTTAAATTCTTTTTAGTTTTAGTTTGTTTATTTGCTTGGATGCTCTCGGCAAAATTAAATCCTAGTACAGGTTCGCATCGTCAAGAGCTCAGGTGCATCCCTCTGTGGAGCAAACTGGGCGTCAAGTAATTGGTATCGCCTATATGGTGCAGCTCTAAAAAGTGATACCAACTCCTGGGGAATGTACTAGGTCTGCAAAGGTTTAAAATAAAAACGCGCAGCCCCATTAGAAAAAAAAAGTTTGTTTATTTGTTTCAATTGAACCCATTTTGTTATTTCACCCATACAAGCGTTCCAAATAACTTGAAATCAAATAACAGAATTATGGAGCCAAATAAATGAATTATGATTAACACAATTAACTGAACTTTTATCATTACGTGTATCAACAGAAACAATTGTTTTAACTAGTTAATAGCCTTCCACTAACACTTAAATCAAACAATGCAAGGCAAAACTTCTCTCTAACATCATATCTTCATGAACTAATTTTTTCAATCAACAGCGTCAACAAATGATAGAAAAATAGAAACTTATTGACAAGAGAAAATTTAAAATCATTACCCATACAAAAGCCAATCTAAGTATCTAGTTGACTCAATGTAGCTTCAAGGAACAAATTAAATTGTTTTGCTTGATTTCGATTATATTCCTTAACAACAATATTCGATAATTGCAAAAAGTATTTCTTAGATAAGTTTCATGTGTTCTTGGAAACTCTTCCCCAATAAGTTAGGTAGACGAGGGATGATCAGAAAAAAAAGGTTAGAAGCCGCAGCATTTGAAAACTACATATTGTGGAGAAATTTTGTTTCACCAAAGGGGAGACAAATGCCGCTACTTATCCTACAGCTGCTGTACAGATAGGTAGTGTAAGTTCCCAGCCGGATCTTACTTCTTGCCATTTCAGAACGTTTGAAATGGCAATACGCTTAGAAAATTGGTCTCGTTTAGAAGTGCAAACCGCGATTAAATTTTTATGGGCAAAGAATGTGCCCACATCTGACACGCACAGTCAAATCGGGGAAGCTTATCGTGAAGAAGCAATGAGTAGACAACATGTAGCGAAATGGTTTCGCTCTTTTCAATCAGGCAGACAGGATGTCGAAAACTGCAATATGACAGGGAGAGGCCGACCAAGTTCTTAAGCGACAGTCACTCCGCACAGCCCAGATTTGGCACCAAGTAACTATTTCCTGTTTCCGAGGTTGAAGGAGCCCTTATCCGGCAGACGGTTATCTTCAGAAAGAACTGTGAAAACATCAGCCGAGACCTGATTTCTACCAAGACGGGCTAAGCAAGCTGGTTCTGCATTATGATAAATGCCTAAATAGATTTGGTGATTACGTCGAAAAGTGATGGGCAAGTATGCCTCTTAATTCCCTTTTGTATTTTCTGTCTATTGTTAATAAATATTTCTTTAATCGACTTGTAACCTTTTTTTTTATCACCCCCACGTATTTATACTAACCTTGATCTAAATATGTCTATGTATTTCTGGCCTCAAAGATGATACAGTCCTTTTGAACAAAATACTGTTTGAAATCCTCGTACAAGCAAAAATGTTATCGAAAGAGACAACATTCAAGACACAAAGAACAAACAAAAGCACTTTTGGAACTTTAAAAATTGATTAACCCTTCTTTGCATGATGTTGTCCACACATCCGGTGGCGTAACGTACACCCTCGCAACCCCAGCATTACGGGGGAGGCAGGATTCTAGGGGGCCAAGTCTTGACTGACGTCAAGTATGTACCTTTTGTAAGATCTGGCTTGGGTCCGAAAGCCTGACTTTGCAGGGGACCCTAATAGTCTCCGTTACGTCACTATTTCCATCATAACATTTAGTGAACAAAAAATTGTACTCAAAACAGTGTATTGTAAATTGGCTATTGCTAGCAACTTTTTTCATGACTATTTCGTAATACGGAAAGTTGCTGTCCAAAAAAAAAATCAAATTTCACAATCATTATAGCGGGTTTGAAGTCATTCCACTGTTTATTGTGGTTGAAAGAAACGGTGCGATTTCTTGAATGTTTTTTCATAACTGAGAGATCTTAGATCTTGACTCAAAAAATGGAGTCATTATCAGATAATAAGATGGTAGTATCTAAAAGATGAAATAATTTTATTAAATTGCATTATGCATTTGTTGTTCTTCTACTAATTTTTTTTCTTTGCTATGTAGATCTTGATTTAAGAAGATAATTTTGAGATCATCAGGAATTCAAAATATACACACTCTTTTTCAATTTCTACTACTAGTTCACAATTTCCTTCTATTTTTCTTGTTCAAATTTTCAATCGATAATAAAATACATTTTAAAGCGCTCAATTGAGCTGAAATTTTACATACACTATTATTTTGGATGACAATACGGTAATTTAATTATAATTAATAAAAACTAGTTGGTTAAAACTAATTATTCAAAGAATTAAAGATTTTGACCCACGTTGGCTTCATTTTTAGCAACTTGGGTCAAAATTTTAAAGATTTTTTTTTCTCATTCAGTTGAACTGAAATTTTGTATACACGATTGTTTTGGATGACAATACGATACTTTAATGATAACAGTGGTCAACATGATTTTTGTCTCATGAGTACCATAGCTGTACTTAATGCAGTTTTTTATTGTGTTTTCAAATATGTATTCGAAATTTCTCCATCACCCACAGTTTTTTTTAAATTTTAATTTCAATTAATGTGTATTTAAATATTTTTTAATAAACGACCATTTGTCCATTGTAAAATAAAAACTTCTAGAGAATTGTAAATGTGATGGAACCACTTGAGCTAACTCAAATGGTATCATTGCTACTGTTGTGCAGGTTCAGACATGTACAGACACTTTGGCACCAGACACAACAGACAGGCACAGACATGGTCTAGACTAGCATGCATGCATTAGAACGATGTCAGTTGTGAGATAGTAGTGAACCAGTAAACACGTAATTGTGAGTGCTTTTTGTCTGGATTGTTGTATGTTACGTATTTACAAATTTATTTCTTTTAATTTGTTGTTAGTTACAAAATGCATAGAGCTTGTTTAAATCATCATAACTACTTTTGTTATATATGTGGTGAAGTGACGCTCAAGTCTCAAAGGCGAAACCTTACTCCATTAGTAAAAAAGTGTTATGAACTTTATTTTGGGTGTAAAGTGGGGGACCAAACAAGGACCTGGGCCCTACATATCTGTTGTTTATCGTGTAGTAGGCTTCTCAGTGCATGGAAGAATGGCACACGCCACATGCCATTTGCTATCCCTATGATTTGGAGGTAACCTAAAGATCACTCCTCTGACTGTTATTTCTGCTTAACAAACATTAAAGGGATTACGTCAAAATCAAAACATACAGTGATGTACCCTGACTTGCAATCTGCAATGAGACCAGTTCCACACAGCGAAGAATTGCCCATAAAAAAGCCTCCAGAACATGTGACATTAGATGAAGAGAGCTCATTCCTATAGATGTAAGGAAGAAGAAGAAACAGTTTGTGGTGATACAACTTTTGAACCAAGCTGTTCATCTGAGCCTCATTTATTGACTCAAGAAGATCTTAGCGATCTCATACGAGATTTAAAGTTATCCAAAAAAAAACAGTCTGAAATGCTTGGTTCCCGGCTAAAAGGATAGAATATTCTGCAAAAGAATACAAAGATATGTACTTGTCGTAGTCGTCATTCTCAATGTAAAGACTATTTTTCTGAAGAAAATGCCTTAGTGTTTTGTAATGACATTTCTTCTCTTTTGGAGACATTTGGTAGTGAACATAACCCTATAGAATGGCGCTTGTTCATTGATTCCTCCAAAGCAAGTTTAAAAGCAGTGCTTCTGCATGATGGAAATAAATTCCCATCAATACCTGTAGCTCACTCTCTAGTATGAAAGAATCATATGAAAACTTTCAATTTATATTGGCAAAGCTTCAATATGCAGTGTATGAATGGAATATTTGTGGTTATTTGAAGGTAATTGCACTTATTCTTGGTCTGCAACTTGGTTACACAAAGTACTGTTGTTTTTTGTGTCTTTGGGATAGTAGGGACAGAAAAAACCATTACATCAGAAAAGAATGGCCTAAACGCGAATCATTCATTCCTGGACAGAAAAATGTGAAACATGACGCATTGTGTAATGCTAAAAATGTGTATCTACCTCCGTTACATATCAAACTAGGATTTATGAAGAATTTCGTGAAAGCCATGGGCAATACTCCTGGTTTCCTGTGCTTAAAACAGAAATTTCCTAAAATTAGTGAAGCAAAAATTAAAGAAGGGTTATTTGTGGGTCTACAAATACGATCACTAATGCATGATGAGAAGTTTGAGAAACTATTAAATCCACTGGAGAAAGCAGCTTGGCAAGCATTCAAAAATGTAACAGTTTCTTGGGAAATCTAAAGGCGGAAAATTACCGAGGTATTGTTCATGATCTTATAACATCTTATAAAAATTTGGGCTGTAATATGTCCTTAAAAATACACTTCCTGCACTCACACTTAGATTTCTTCCCGGAAAATCTTGGTGCAGTGAGCGATAAGCTCGGGGAACGCTTTTATCAGGAGATTTCAGCGATAGAAAAGAGATATCAAGGCAAATGAAATGCTAATATGCTGGCCAATTATTGTTGGACCATCAAGAGGGATACTCCACATGTGAAATATAAAGTAAAATCGTGATTTCTTAATTTCTAGGTGAGTCCGAATGTTCGAATATTGTGTACTTAAGAATGTAGAAAATATTAAAATGTTTCAAATTATAAATGCCTTGCATGATGAAGAAAAATCGATATCATATTTGAATTCAGGAGAAGAAATGCTATCAGAATCGCATATTTTTCTTTCTGAGACAAAAAAAAATGTTTCTTTTTTGTTCCCCAGTGTAATTAATACAAATTAATTGCCACTTAATATTGCGATTCTGTCATATGCATATACATATTTTATTAATTGTAATAATTTGATAAAAAGAAAAAAAAATTCTTTGTTGAACAAATTAGGAATTGGCTTTAAAAAAAATTTATTTTATTTGAAAAAAATATAAAGCGCACGTAAAAGTAAATATATATTTTCTTTTTACTCTTTCAATGTCTTTAAGCTATTCATAGCAATAATAGTCGTGCTGCCATCTAGCGAGTAAAATCTAGATTAACCAACTTTCTCAAATTTAAAATAAATTCAATAGAGGAAAAGTTATAGCATTCATGCTTAATTAATGCATAAAGAGATTCTCAATGACTTTTGAGAAAGTAAAAATAGTGATTGATTAGTTTATACTATTAATTGTGGAATTTTGAAAATGTGTTACTGACACAAGCAACTTTTTCAGAGATGCTTGAAAATTTAAAAGTATATTTAATTCTAAAGAACGACTACATTTTGATATTAAAAGAAAATATTTTAGGAATATTAGGCATTACTCCTAAAAAAATTATTTTCCTATGAAATATTTTAGAGATCAGGCAACGAACATTTAAATGTTTAAAATGTCATTTTTAAGAAAGACCTTCTCTTACATTCACAGATAATACACCACGTTTAAATCTTCGTTAAGAAAATCAAAAAAATCGCTAAAACTCGATGGTAGAAATTTAATTCCCATAATTAAAAGAATTATAACTTAAAGTTGATTTTTAAAACTCCTTCTAAAAGTAAAACAAATTATATCTCGCAGAATCAATTACAAAAAATTCTGAATAAAAATATGCCACAATTACAATTTTCCAATTTATTCTATTTTTTTATATACAACATCCTCAAAAAGTAAACCTCTTATGAAAATTTAAATAAAAAGAGATCAAAATGTTTTTCAAAACGAAAATGTCCATAAGATTGACTATTCATATTATACTCATTTCCTAAATTATGTGTGGTTTTTTCATAAACTAAACTATTTTATGAATTTGTGAGAAATGATGCATAACACATAAATGCAAATACGTAGGGGAACAAATAAATACAAAGGGAAAAATAAGGAAAACCACAATATGCAATTATGCTATTAATAAGAGGGGGGGAAATACATTTTTATAATAATATAATAATTCTTGAGATCAATCAAAAATTAATTGTAATATTCTACATACACTTGTTTCAGGAAATAAATGTCTTTAAAAAAAAGTTAGGACTTTGATTGTATTTTAGAACCGTCTATAGTATCGAAAAATCATAGTATTACATTTAGAATAGTACATATAATTCATATTTTACTCAAAAATTTAAATTTACATTTTTAGCAAAGGATAACTAAATTGAATTTCTGAAATATATTTTACCTTTCCTCCAACGATATATTCTCTTTAATAATATTTTATTACAGTTTTTAAAAAAAGTAACATCAATTTTTAATAATTTATAAATCAATAATTTGAGGACGGTAAATCGAAGAAAATTTTTCTTAATTTAGAAATCTTTTTCAAATGATTTAAAATCAAACATTACTACAGTACAAAAAAAAATATTATTGTCTGTGCTTTTTTAAAATGTCTGTGAATCAGTTAAGGATTTCATAATCAAAAGCAATAATTATGCAACCGTAATCAATTTTGAAATGGAAAATAAATTTAATCTAGCCATAAAACAATATGTGTGTAGATAAAAAAAATTAAATGATGTGTATTCATTAAAACAGTAAACAATTTTAAAATAATAATATTTTGACTATATTTCCAGCCTTATTTTTTTTTCTAGAATAATGTATAAATTATTATAATATTAAATATATATAAGGAGCAAAGCCAAAGTACAAGCTGGCGGCAGCTAAGAATATGAATTTTTCTTTCAAACACGATACACGTTTTAATGTTAGTGAAGGATGACTTTGGTAAAGATTCAATTACGATGCATTTAGATATAACTTTATTGAAGACACATTCAAAATCATTAGTGTGCTGACTACTACTAAATGATTTCGTTCGCGACTGAATAAACATGAACATAGCCGAAAGATATCCTGCGAACCTAGCGGAGAAAACTGGTACTATTTTAGTTGTACATTGCATCGTAAGGTGCTACCATCTGGTGAAAGAAAATATACGTTGTGCTACATTAGTATCAGGATAACATTAGGTGCCAGTGATGGAAGGAATCGAAAGTACGATTCTTGTCATGTTCTTGAGAAAACACACTCAATTGCTATTACCAGAAGCCGGCTTGCAAATTAATTTGAAAGAAAATATACACACAGATGCTTGAAATTAAATGGAAAGAAAATATATACATACAGGTATTTGAAATTACATTATATATACACTCATGGACAAAATATTAGCAGTTATAGAGACTGCCGATAGAAGTGAAAACTTAGAACTTTTAGTATTAAAATTTGAAATTTCCTAAAGTTTGAATTAAAATGATCAACATCAATCTAGTTTTCACATCTACGGACACTCCGAACAACAACTAAATGTATGTTTACATGGTTTTTTTATTATTCAAATATATTACGGGCTGTACAAGATCATGACAAAATATAAATACAATTCAATTGAAATAACAATTAATATACAATCATATTATTTATGGATAGCATTTGTATTTACTTAAATTTTAATGTGCTTGATTTTTAACATTATTTTAATTGTTTGCATCATTGCCATCATTAATTTCAACAATACTTAAGACTTTTTGTACTTTGGATTATTTCATTTCGTTCCAAAAAAAGATACATTACGCTTATGATAACTAAAGTAAGAAAGGAGTGAGTGAGAGAATATTAACGTCGCACTGATTAGCAACACGAGGGCTTTTGGCGACGGTCCGCGTAATTTTGAACCATGGTCAAGTGACGCGGACGACGCCTGAGCTGGCACCCCTCTCTCCTAACTACCACACCACACCAACGGGAGGACGTTTGAGCTCTGGACATATTTAACATGCATCGCGCCCCTACACGGCGGGTCTTCAGTGGTACTAGGATCGAGCTCATGACATGCTAGCCATGATCCGATACCTAGACCACTCGGCCGCCAGTAAGAAAGGAAAATGTTTGATTCAAATTTATCTAAGTATCGCGTAAAAACCGCAGCGATAGTCATTTTATATTTTGTAGTACTGAGTTTTTTCGATCAATGGACATATTTAAATTGAGTGTTTCATTTTGAAATTCAATTAGTGGTAGATTTTTATCATCTGCAAAGTTATTATTGAAGTCTCTACTTAAAATCATCGGTACATTATCAGATTTTTCGCCAAATCTTTTTTCGAGTATTTCAGAACCTTCTTTTGTATAAATCATCAAATTTTCGAATGAAAATTGTTGTATCTGTCTCATAGATTTTCCAGGCGAAATATAAACGCCAACCATTAATATGTATTGCCCATTCTCAGAATCGCTACGAGCAATGCACAGTATATACACATTGAATTTTTCACTAAATCCATTCAATTTCACTTATAAGATATACACAGCACTATACGTCAGCTGTATAGCTACAGATATACTGCTATAAGCAAGTCGGTGACGCGAACGCACGAGATTTCACCCATCCAAAAAGTGTCTAACGCGAACATCATACGCGCGTGCGCAAGTCAGAGCATGTCGGTGACGCGAACCCGTAAGATTTCCCCCTAACAAAAAGTGCCCAGCACCGCTAAAGAAGTTTTCACTTCAAAAATTAGCGCACCAAGAAATAATTGCGGGATCGTAACGAAACTTGGCATGAAAGTACATGTCGGGGAGATATGCAAATGATAAGAAATGCAGCGTGATTGCGCATTACGTATAGACGGTAGAGGGCGTTTAACGTCATTCTCCGTGGAGTATAAAACAGATAACTAAAGCTTGTTTGAGTAAACTGAATCGCTTACAAATGAAGATCTGAGGTAGACATGCCATTACGCCGATTTCAAAGACAATATGAGCATCTGTCGCAGTTTGAGAGGGAGAATCATCGGCATGATGGAAGCTGGGTACTCCACTAGGCGAGTACTCGTCAATTAGGCCACTCTGATTGTGATGTGAGGAGGTGTTGGGACCAGTGGATCTGAGAGATGTCATTTACACGAAGACCAGGCTCAGGACGCCCTCGACAGACCAGTCGTAGGGAAGGCCATCCCATCGTAAGAAATGCACTCGTACAGCCAACTGCTTCATCGGGCGCCACCCAGGCACATGTAGCACCTTTACTCAGGGACCCTGTGTTTTCTCGAACCATACGAAGGTGCCTGGCTGAAGTAAATTTGGGATCGCAGTGCCCATTACGTATGCTGCCCTTGACGCCCACCCGTCGACGCCTCTCTTTGGAGTGGTGCCGCGCACGAGGAAACGCGACTGCAGCGGAATGAAACCTGGTCGTCTTTAGCGACGAATCCAGATTCAATTTCAGCAGTGATGACAGTCATGTTCGTGTGTGGAGACCCGTGGTGAATGCCTCAATCCTGCCTTTGCTTTACAGCGACACACCGCTCCCACAGCTGGTGTGATGGTATGGGGTGCCATTGCCTACAATACACGGTCACCCCTAGTATTGATCCGTGGCACCGTGACAGCCCAGCGGTATGTCCATGGCATCCTGCAACCACATGTGTTGCCACTCATGCAACGGCTTCCATGAGCCATTTTTTAACAAGACAATGCTCGGTCACATACGGCAAGGGGGTCAACGGACTGTTTCCGTACTGTTACTACCCTTCCTTGACCTGCCCAATCCCCAGATGTGTCTCCAATCGAGCATATCTGGGATCATTTGGGCCGGCAAGTTGGGCATCCCACGAGTTTGAACGAACTAGAGGCAAAGTTACAGCAAATATAGAACGAAATGTCTCAAGACATCATACAAAACATGTATACCTCAATTCCCGATCATATCACGTCGTGCATTCGCACTAAAGGTAATAAATCCTCTGTTTTTTTGCCTTTTTCTCTGAAATAAATTATTATTCTTCTTTGATTTTCAAATCATTTACTTATATCAAAGTAGTCATTACGTATGTAAAATTTCGTTTCATTTTGGCGATTCCTTCTTGGTGCTCTAATTTTTTGTCCATGAGTGTATATACATAATATAAAAAAGTAATTGCTTAAAAATCAAAACTTTCTTGGTGAACTTTTGTAAAAAAAAATGTATGAAAATCTTAAGATATGAAAAGTGTATAAACATAATATGAAAAAGTAATTGCTTAAAAAATCAAAACTTTCCTGGTGAATTTTTGTAAAAAAAATGTATGAAAATCTTAAGATATGAAAAGACAAACTTAATACAATTTTTTTTTTAGTAAAACATTAATTGAGATAAGGTTCATCTCTTGCTTGAATACATTTTATTTAATTTCAGTTATTAGTCTCGTCTGAAATCTTACCAGTCTACCTGATTTGGTAGTTTGCATGCTTGTTGTTACTGGATGGCAGTGTGATGATTCTGTTTTAATGATAGGATCAGGAATGGTATCGGGGAAATCCTTGAACACAAATGCCGGTTTAACTCTATCAAGTGCATTGCAAGGTGTTACCATCTAGTGAGAGAAAATATAATTTGTGTTAAATTAGTATCCTCTTCTCGTGATTCAGGTGGTCGTGGTAGCATAGTAGTCAAGGTAACGGACTCATGGCCACGTGTCATGAGAAGGGACATCTTAAGACTTCTTGAGGCCATGGCCCAGAGAAATCTTAAGGTATTTTTGAGGCCCTGGGCTGGATGCAAAAATAGGCCCTACCTGTGATCTTTAAAAATAGACTATATATAACATGCAATGTTAAATACTCATACAAACTGTGATTTGAAACAAATAAATATGTACGACTCACGATTTCACAAACCGATTCGACCAATGGCTGAATTTAGACTAAATGAGTTGAATGATTACACTAGGCAACAAAAAACAACTTTTTGCCTGTTTCCTAGTTTTAAATAGCCTATTCTTATTAACTTTGGGTTTAAAAAAAACGAATATGTAAATAAAATTTATTTATTAGCTCTTGTTTTTAAGATATACCACTGCTCATCTATCAATGTAATGGTAAATTTGAAGAGCAAAACATTACTAACTAATAAATACAATACAATAAGTCATGTTTCAAAAAACAGAATTCATATCAGAAATCAGTAGTATTTTTTAGTTTATATCCTGTGAACATTTCCTTTTAAATTGCCTCTTGTATGTCGAAGCCCGAGTATCCTTTATAACTGTCCAGCACTAGTCTGCGAGCATTCACTCATCCCGACGTCCTTGATGTATACGTTCCATTGCTGCGATATCTTGATGAAACCTTTCACCTTGTTCACACACCAATTACAGTTCCACAGTTTCTAGGGGGAAAATCAAGATGGGAATGTAAAAATTGGATCTTTAGAGACATATAGGTCCTACAAATTTTGTAGGAGTTCTATCACCAACTGTTGATAGTTCTCATCTTTTTTGCTGTCTAGAAATCCTCATACTACACTTATAAAAGCTTAACAGGCTGTTTTCTCTTTCCCTTCCAGAATTTGATCCAAAGTGGGGTCCGTCAGTATTTTGCGTATTTGTGGGCCCCCGAAGATTCTTGGAAATTTCGATCTAAGGTATTTGAAAGCCTCTCCATTTTTGTTCATGGATTCACAAAGTTCTTCATGAATACCAGCTTAATGTGCAGGAGGGAGGAATGCAGAATGTCATTTGGGACATTTCTCTCATCGGATTTCAGATTTTTAGACGGCCATTTGTCTTGTATGTCGTGCTATTTTCGATCTCTACTGTCCCATAAGCACAGAAAGCAGCAGTACTTGGTATAGCATAACTACATTCCCATGAGTAAAGCAATGACTTCCATGTCAACACAGCTCTGCCATTTATAATCCTCGTATTTTATTAACTCTATAGAAGCAATACTACTTTCAAACTAAGCTTGGAAGAATCTATAAACAATCTCCACTTATTTAGGTCATAACTGATGTTCATGAAGTTCATCAAGCCATTGACATCAATACAAGCAATCCGATGTTCTTTCTTCTCAAGGAAACGAAGAAGATTCTTTTCACGAGTCCTGTACTCTGTAATCTTGATGCCTGGTAGCCATGGATTCCAGTGTTGCATCTTCTGCTTTGGCAAGTCAAGATCTCTTACGAGGTCACTCAATTCTGCTTAATTTAGTCTGTGGTGTTCATTTAAATCTTCTGCTTCGAAATGATGGTCATGGGATGTCCCAGGTCTAATGAATTCTTCTTCGTCAACATAATCCTTTACAATCATACTTTTTAGGTGGGTCAAGAATTGGCATATCAGCTGAGTGAGTAATCGTCTGAATGGCTCATGGAATGCATGGATACTGCAAATGGTCTTTCTTCTATCTTGATCAACCCATGTTCAGGGGGGCCATACGGAAATAATTGTGCACATGGTTTATTGGCTCGCACCAAACTATGGGTAAAGCAAACTGAATTGCACGCTTTTTCTCACCCAGCCACTTTCGCAGTCTCACTGAGCAAAAGTTACTACATACGTGTGGAGTCCATGGTTTGTCCAGTTCACCTACTTTCACTCAGAAGTACAGGAAGTAAGCTGTCCTTATAACTGGGTTGATGGCTCGTTTCCGGACTGTAAAAGTCATTTCACCACAAATGTAACAAAAATTGGCGAGATTTTTAACACATTTCCTTGAAATTCTGATCTGAATACAGTAAATGGAAAAATTTGAGTGATATATTTAAGGTGAAATTGCTTTTTAACACTTTCTGGTACAACGTAGATGTTCCACGTAACTTGTACAAGCATCCTTTGAGATCTAAATGTAGTTGAATTGATTTACCTTGAGTTGTAAGTCGAAAAACAGCGAATATCACTTGAATCGTGCATTATTGCCTGTTTTTTGTTCTACTGATGCTCTAGGTTACAGCACACCTGAAGAAAGGTGGCGCGGTTACACGCCTTTCGTTGAGTTAAAATATCGATCCTGGGGCAAGAGCTTCCATCTAGCCGCTCAAGTGAACATCAAAAAGATTATACACAGAAAGTAAAAATGAGTAAAGGTACAGCTATTTATGAATAGCGTGGAATTCTGATTCTTGAAAACAAGAGCTAATCTGAAGTTTTTATGGTGAATTTATTGTTTAGCAGGCCAAAATACTTCATAATAAACCATTTTTGAGCCCGAAACAATTTTGATGCTGCCTAGTGTTATTTATGGTATTGGGCTTAGGCCTAGATACAGTCTTGCCACTTTTGCTAGTTGACATGCAGTTTGAAATTCTCTGTATTTCGGAGAATACTTACGGGAGTAATAATTGACCATTAAAATTATCCGTATCGTGATCTTATTAAGACTGAGTTGAGAATAAAATGAGGCCCTGGGCTCAGGCCCAGTTGGCCCATGCCTTAAGACGTCCCTGGTTATGAGTTTGAGCCCAGAACCGCTGAAGACCCACCGTGTAGGGTGTTGATAAACGTTAAATCTGACGAAGCTCAAACGTCCTCCTGTTGATGTGGAAGTTAAGAGAGGGTAGTTCCAGCTCAGGTGTCATCCTCGTCACTTGACCATGGTTTAAAATTGCCCTGGCTGTCACCAAAAGCCTTCACGAAGCTAAATAGTGCGACATTAATATTCACTCAATCACTCACGTGATTCAAACATTGTTATTAAAAAATTTGTGGTAAATTTGGAAGAGAAAAGTACTTTTTTCTGAACATTAAATGAGAATTTAAAACTGGTTGTTTGTCCATATGTTTTTCCTTTGAATTCTTTGCTTTTCTTTTCAATGATTCATAAGAAGATGACTAACGAGATTGTCTGAAATTTACAATAGTTCAAATTTCACAAACACCACCTTCGGTGGACAGACGAATTGCCAGCCAATGTGCGAGTGCAAGTTTAAAATTTTCGGCTCTTATCTGAAAAAATATTTTTTTAAAATAATCTTTGTTCTCAAGGAACACTTACGTGTGCAGATAATAATCTTTAGTAAAAAAAACAACCTTATCTATTGTTCACTGCAGGTTTAAGTTCATTTCGGGTCTTGGGTGCCGAAAATCTACGAATCTCCTTGGCACTGGGGATCGAAGGAGAGGCTCTTGGATCCGGTTAAGTCCAACTTATATGGGCCCCTGGGTGCCCACCCCAGCTCCCAATTGATAAATCTGCACTGATATTGCTAATGGTCCAAAAGGTTTTGATTTATATATTTTTAAAAAATAACAATCAAACTCACTAAAAGAATTTTCAAATAAAATTACTGCCCTTTATTTATGATAGACCTTAACATTATATATTATTCAGCCCTGACCATAATATCTTTCTTAATATGTCGCGTGGTATAATTTTTATATCCCATTTTATCTGTGCCCATATCATACAGCATAACGCTAACATGTGATTTTATAGGAATCAATGAAATGGTTATTTCATGTTGGAGCTTTGGCAATAATTTTTCACACATGGAACAAACAATCTTGACGTCATGCAGTAACAGAGACCATCTGTTCATTGTAGCCAATCAGATGCTTGTTTTCGAGTTGTTTGTTATCTTTCAAGAATGAGGAAAACAACTCATTAAGTTTTGTAGTGGTGACATACGGCAGTTTTGTTTTTCAAATTTCTGTGTCTGAGTTGAATGTTGTTGAAGTCTTTGCTATTTGGTGCGCTTGTGACAAGATTTGAATCGTCATTCTAGTAGTTTTATTTTCTGTGAGAAAATTTCGGTGTGTGTGGTTTTGGTAAAAAATCGTAATTTATTGCTTCAATTGAAAAAACATTTTCAGAATGACTAACTTGTTTACTGTAGTCAGAATAACCGCTAAGAAGTATGTGCAGCGTAGTATTGAAGCTAGAAGAAACTATTATAGTCGAAATAGATCTTCATCAATTCATACATTTTTAGAACGACGAAATGAACAAGAAAATTTTGATACATTAGGTACATGGGACAACAGAATCGATTTACCACTATTGCTACAAGCAAGTATAAAACATGGTAAACCCATACCAAAAATATCTGTAGAAAATGTTGGGACAGCTAGTGTTATTGGACGGCGAACCACAAATGAAGACAGATACAGGTATTTTAAGTTACTACAATAATATATATTTATGTGTGTGCAAAAATATGTACGTTTTTTTTAAGTATGTATGTTTAAAAATTGATTTTTTTATTTCTTATAAAAGCGTTTGTATTTTGAAACTAAGGAAAAAGTAAATTTCAAGTATAACATATATTTATTGCCAAATTATATATATTATTTATATTATAAATTAAACTAATCAGAGTAATAATCACTAATTACCATATGTCAAATCTAGAATTTTTTACACACTAATATTTATCACAAAATTTGTGTAATGGATAATGTCTAGAAGGCAGTTGTATTTAAAATTAAATCACTTGTTTTGTTCAAAAATATATGCTGCTGGTAATGCAATTTTTGATCCTGCTGATAAGAACTTTTATTGGAAAACTTAATTCATCTTCTATTAAAAAGTTTTAGGAGTGATCGTGGAGTAATGTGAGTCAAAAGGAGAAGTGTTTAATCAAGTAGATTTTTTAAAGCCTTATGCAATTCTAGTGCAAGTAATTCATAATATTCAAGAACCAAACAAAAAAATTGTTTATGAAAGGATAAAAATAATTGATATTCATCAATTATAGGAACTATGAAAGTAAGTACGTGGAAATCATGCCAAATTCTGTTTAGTCATTGTGTTTGTAGTAAATGTATCGTATAATATTGACAATGTTCCTGTGGGTAACAACATGGGAAAAACTGGGTACTTACGTATTAGTGTCACAATTGCCAAAGTTGCACCATGAGAATTATTTCTCTTCAAATAAAACACAAAAAATCATTGTTGTTTAGATATCACAGCGCAATTCGTGCATGGCACAAATTTTGCTGCAGTGATGCTAATATATAAGTACCAAAAGCATTTACCAATCTATGTTCCGTAAAGCTGATAAAGACCAAAAAATTCATATATTAATGTAAAAATCTTTTCTTTGGTACAAATTATAACTTTTTAGGAAACTTATTTGCCTCAGAGGTTTGCCTGATGTTTGAATCAGTATATGTTACTTGATTCATCAGTTTGTTTCTTTGTACTTGATTAATAGAATTTGTGATTGCTGACTTTACTTTCTTTAGTTCTACTCGAAGATGTAGTTTGTTTCCCACTTTTTAAAATGTTGCATAAAAGTGCAAGCATTGTTTCTAAGGTATTAATGCATTTTATTATGAATAGTTTACTTTTCTGAGAGTGTGCTTGAAAAGTAGTTATTGAGTCTGTATTTTAAATAATCTTGAATATTAGTTTCTGGTGGAGTTATTTTTATTGTAACAAAATCTTTGTAATGCTTCCTTCATAATCTAACATTTTCTTTCAAGGTATGAGGAAACAAAATGAAAATTTACCTAATCTCCTTTGTAATTAATGCCATTATTAGTGCACTACTGTGTTTGTGATGTCTTATAATTAATGCATATTGCAGGATTTGGGCTTAATCTAATTGGAGAGAAAGGAGCTAAAACATTTATTGCATTACATGAATTTATCAAGGAAATGCTGTATTAGATGGTTAATAAACAAAGTTAGACATTTTCAGGTAGTGTTGTTTTAAGAATGGTTATTAATAATGAAGATGATTTCTGATATGCTCGAATTTTTATTCATTTTTCCATTTTCTTATTTTAGTATTTAGTTTATTGTAGTCTTCTACAGGTACATTATGACTTCTCATATAGAAGAAATCAGGGTCTATGTTATACTTCTTTTCATATTTTTATTTACAAGAACTTAAATGTTTTTGTTAATAGGATTGTGCTGCTTAAACTGGATAGGAGATAGAGAACTTTATTTTTCTGTTATGAGTATGACGCATTGAAATGTTTCCATGTTGGGAAAATTATTTTTTAAATATGTGTGAAAAAGTTGAGGGTTTTCTTTTAGTATTGATAAGACTTTTGTTTGTTTCCTAGTATAATATTAATTACTATTATTTTCCCTTGTCTTGCTCTTATTATAAATATCTTATTGCTTTTAAATGTAAAAAAAATTATGGTGCCTCTTTTTTAAATTTTGATTTTATTTACTATCAAATTTCGGTAATCTTAATTAGTAATCTCAAAGGTTTTAAATGATTCAACATGGGTCTTTTTCAGGTCTTCAAGGGAGAATTTGAAATAATAAAATAGTTGAATCATTCACCTTGCTAATAATTCTTTTACCGCTTACTTAGAAGGCAAGTAAAAAAGAATCTAAGATCCAATAATGTAAAGATGTGTTTTCTGAACCATTAATCCATCAATATAATCTTCTATTATATTAACCTGGCATTCCTCACGAGAAAAAAAAAATTAATGGAATTTCATGTGCAGGGTATCCCATACCCAAGTGTGTTTACTTTCCATTTTTATTGTAAAATTTATATATAAAGGTGAAAAAGGAAGAAAAGTAGGAAATAAAACATGTTTATTACACTTTTCACCCATAAATTTAGTTTTTCTGTTTTTTTATTTTTATTAGGGCATTCAGTACATTGTTTATACTTTCCTTTAGTCTTCATTGCAAGTAAGTGCAATGTTTTCACTAGATCTTATTTTTTAAAATTTTGTTTGAATTATTGCTTGCTGGTTTCTACATTCTTCTGTAAATTGAAATCCAAAACATTTCAGAAATCATTGTCTGGTTTGAAGTTTAGAAGGTGGTTTCTTAGTACTTCACAAAATATTTTGCGCATTTATCATCGTAACGTTCCACAACACAAAAAAATATTGTTATAGGCTAACAATTACATTTTCTAACCATTGAATATGATGTGGTCATTTTATCAATGATGATAATTGCTCCCTTAGTTAAATTAAGGAAGATATTTTAAATTTCAACCAAACCTGATGTGGATGGTATTGCAGATGAATCCATAATATCACAACTATTGTTGAAAGTAGAAGACAATTCCAATTTTTCTTGGGTGTATATGAAAAAATTGTTGTAGGTACCTTTTTATAACTAAGCATTTAGGAATAGAGTAAACTTCTGTGTTCCTTAAATTAAAAAATTTTGGAGTTTCTTTATTTTCTCTTATTGTTCCAGCAATAGTTTTCTTTTTCAAAAGTTCATTTTAAAGTAGATAAGATGTGTACCAGTTGTCTGCTTTAAAATTACGTTCTTCCCAAATGTTTTTGTGTTACTATATACAAAGCATTTATTTTCAACAGTGCCTCCCTCTTCTAAATCTGGATCGATTTCAGTGGAGGAATCATACTTGCTATTATACTCTTCATCATTTGATTCTTCCTCATCACCACAAAGACACTTTCTTCATCCAAAAATGCTATTGTACTATAGGTATTAAATAATATTTCTATTAAATTATATAAATATCACATTTCTGTATCATAACTACAATAATGCTCCATAGCATAAGAAAAATTTAAAGCATGCTCATGCATTCAGAACTGTAATGGTGTTTCATGCGCAGGGTATGATATACCCAAAGAGCCAGTATCCAAAAGTATATATTTAGAATTTGCCTACAAGCTAAGGCCTCTCAAAGGATATGACTATAAAATCAGCTATACAAGAAACTATCCATTTCCCAAAAAAGGTTTAGAAGGAGCGTTGAAAAAAGTTAGAAGATGGGTATGACATACCCTGCACAAGAAATGCAGGGTTTAATCTTTAAAATCTTTTGAACATATTTGAAGGCTATTTCTTCAGTGCCTTTAATGCAATGACTGTAATTCCAAAATAATTTAGATTGTATAATTTTTAAAATTATTCCTTGCATTTTTTTTAATCAATCTTCAGCATTGTTTTGAAATCCATTTTGTACCATATCTATAAAATAACTAAAACCATGCAAAATTGTCTCTTTATTTAGTTATGTTATGATTTTTGTTTTATATGAAAAATTAAATTTACATATGAACTTGACATGAAGTTGTAACTTTCCACCAGGGTGTTCTCCCTCAAAATTGGGGTAGAACCGAGCAAAATGGTACTGTCACCTGTGTGGTGCTCAAAGCTACAGCTAATGACAGGCAAACATCTAGCCCTTTACCGCAATGAATTTCGTGGGCTTCAGTCTGACTTTGTCAGATAGGTGACATTAGCAACAACAACAGTAACTTTTGTTGTAACTTTTTTTCTTGGTAACAATTTGTGATTATTAACTATTTAAAAATGTTTAAATCATTTTGTAATTGATCAATAATAAGATACCCAGTGTTTATTTGAAATATAAAATGCAGATTTTACTCATGCACAATTATTTTATCTTGTAAACTTTCTCCAGCATGACTAACTTTTCTCTTCTTTTCAGAGCTTCCTTATTTTGATGAAATATTTATTCAAATTTTATTTGTACTAATTACAGAGTCAAAGAACTACGTCCAGAACTATTATATTTTGCTGTATTTGATGGTCATGGAGGACCTGAATGTGCAGATTATTGTAGTGAACACATGGAAGATGTTATATTGTTCTGGTTAGCAAGGGGTGAAAAAGATCTAGAAACAGTCCTTCAATATTCTTTCCAAGATGTGAATAATATTTACGCTCGGCATATTCTATTCAACTGCCCTCGTAAGTTTGATGTTTTACTTTAGTGAAAATATTCTTCAGAATGAACTTGTTTATTGCTGTTAAATATGTACTTGCATACAAGTAGGTACAGTGTCATTATTTTATATTATTGTAATACATTTTAAGTTAAATATTATAATTTTAGAAAAAGTTTTTAATTTGGTAATATTTTGCTAATTATGTCATTCTAAAATTTTTACTCGTACTTTAAAAAGTATATTGCTTCAGACTGTATAATCAATGTCTTCAGTTTTAGAAATAAATTTATTGCTATTTTATTTCAAAAGGAAAAGATGCATCATCAGCTGGTACAACAGCAACCGTTTGTTTGTTGAGAAATAGTGTTGAATTAGTAATAGGACATGTTGGAGACAGTCGAGCACTATTATGCAGAAATGGTGAAACCAAGAAACTCACTACTGATCATACAGCTGACTTAAAATCAGAAAAAGTATGTTTTATAACTTTTAGTGCTTATTACAGATACCTTTTAACTAATTTGACTTGCACGCTAAAAACATTTGGCTCAATGGTTTACTTGATAGAAGTTTTCACATTTGTCCTAATTGACTATGCTAGGCTGAAATATTAATTAGATTACATTTCTCATTATTGATAGATGAGCTGTAATGGTTTATGTAAACATGTTTAATGCATTTCACATATGTAAAGTACAATTCATTTTCAGAATTTTATTTGACATGAATTACATCATGGATACCCAAGATTTTGAACACCCCTTTCTGAATATATTCTTGATCGAAATACATGTTCTAATGGAGTTTTTTTTCATTAAGGGCAATTTAGTGATCTAGTCTAGAATGGCACATCCATCAATTTTTCTGTGAGGCCTTTCAGAATTTTTACAAGAGAAAAATCTCAAAATTATAAGACTGTGCAGACTCCCTAGAAAGGTGCTGCGGACGCTAGTTTAAGAGCCGCTGCACTACATAAGATCCCAAAATGGGTCCTACGAACACCTTGAGGTTCTTGGGACTGCTAAAAATTAAAATTAATAAGAGGATGCATGGACAATATTAAAATCTTTAATATAAAATAAAATATTTGTAACCCATTACCACCATTATGAAAGATAAAATAATTAATAATAATTTTGTACATGAAGTACTATTAATGACAAGTGTCACACAGAGGAGGTCAGGCCGATCGCGAGTGCAGCCGTGTATGCAGATTTAAATAAGAATGAAATCTCATTGCTACATGCAGTAACTTATTAAATATATAATAGAATAAAGAGTCATACATCTAATCAACAGTTAAGTTTTGTTTTGTGCATGATCCTGACATGTAAAGTGAACACAACAAATTTTTCTTAGTTTTGAAAATAAAGCAGTATTGTTCTTCACATCATTGTAAAAATAACCTTCTCAATGGGAAAAAATAGTGTTTCTATATTTTAATGAAAAAGTTATATCATAACGTTTTATTTATAATTTATTTTTATGTCAACATTTACCATTTAGGACATTAAAATTAAATTTGTTTTTATTATGCATTGAAATAGTTATTTCATTTGGGGAATCATGGCCAAGTTCGTACAAAAAGGAGTCTATGGTCACACACAATAAATTTGGGAACCACTGCACTAGATTAAATATAAATTTTCTAAATTATTATTGATAATATATGCAAAAACTGCTGTTAATAATAGTTTATTTTGAATAATTTTTAAAATATTGATTTCAGGAAAGAATTTTAAAATCTTCCGGTACTATTAAAACTGATAATTTAGGAAGACATCTTGTAAATGGAAGATTGGCTATGACACGTAGTCTGGGTGATTTGGACTTAAAACCATATGGTGTTTCAGCTCAAGCAGATACTAGATCATTAGAGGTAAGAATTGCATATTTTTTTCTTCAAAATAGCGAACGAGAGATTTTATTATTTGCTTTGAAAATTGTCCGAAAACTTAAATATTTATTAAAAGTTATATTTTTCATTGTATTAAAAATAGTTTTTATCTGAAGACATGATCACAAAAAAGCAAACTTCCACTTTAAAGTTATAAAAAAAATTTAAATCTTTGCATTAAAAATAAAGTTAATTATTTGTCACTTTTTATTTCAGGTAAAACATGGGAAAGATGCATTTTTGATACTGACAACAGATGGTGTTAATTTTGCAATGACTGATCAAGAAATATGTGATGCAGTAAATATATGCCATGATCCTGTTGAAGCAGCAGCATTTGTTACTGATCAAGCATTGCAATTTGGATCTGAGGATAATTCTACTGCTGTCATTGTTCCTTTTGGTGCATGGGGAAAATATCAGAACCATAAAAAAATTGCCCTCAATTTTGGGCGTAGTTTACTTCGTAGTAATCGTTACTGATGGCATAAAAATTCTACAATCATTGTGATGTGTTACAAGTTTTAAATCATTATGCTGAGTAGAACATATAGATGTGCCAATATTTCTTCTGTTCCTTCTACAGAGGACACATTGAATTTTGATGGATAATATGAGCATAGTGATGCATTTTGTGAAATAATGAGCCTTATTTATTTCAAGAACCAATTTATAATGCTGTTACATTTATTGATGGAGCTTTCATCATAACTAACATTTATTGATGGAGCTTTCATCATAACTATATTAATTTTTGAACTTGGGAAAAAAAGCAATGTTTAATTAGTTCTTACAATTTAAATAGATTTGTTTCCAAGGTGCTATAATTGGATGCAATAAACTATTCACATGGGAATTTGTGTATTAAATATAATACACATTTTCTATATTTCATCAAGCATTTGAATTTAGTTTTGTTACTTATTCAATTTTTCATCATCTGTATTTTAGTCTAAAAAAATCATGAAACCATTGTTCTTGGTGATGCAATAATGTAAAAAGACAATTTTACTCTTTGTCTGTGATATAAATTGCTGTTTGAATAAATGTAAAGCACTGATAATAAATGTTGAGAAGCAGTTTTTATGTGTGTTCCATCCATTTTTTAAACAGGGAAGAATGTCATTTAAAAATAACATTTTTAGGAATCAATCTAATTTATTTAAAAGCATGATTCATTGTATTTATAAAGGAAAGTTAAGCACAAAATTTATAAAAACACTATTTTATTGGATTTTAAGTGAAAGCTTTGTTTTTTCAGTTTTGAAATTCAGGAAAATAGTGCTTATGAGAGCCTTTATTGTACATTTTTAGTGTCAATTTCATAACATGTCACTGATTAATAAAAATAGGGAGGGGGGGGATCAAGACTAATATTATGCACATATTAGTTTCAAAGTATCCATAGCTAACCATAAAAAAGTTCTGCTCAAAATTGATTGAAATAAAACTAATTTTATATGCAACAATTACATTATAAATAATTTTCAAGAAAAGTAAAAGATAACCAAGCTTTTTAATTAAAAAAATTAGATTTTATTTACATATAAAAACTAAAGTAATCTCAATTTTTGTATAAAGAACAACAATACACAACATCTAAACTCTACAATTTATCACCATCTCCCTTTTCATTTTCAAGCTGTTGTTGCCACATATTTGAATAAAAGCCATTTAACTCTAACAATTCATTATGCCTGAAATGAAAATTTTATGGAAAATGTTAAATTAATAAATGACTGATTTTGCAATTTATGAAATATAATTCTCAGTGTTTTGAATTTATTTCATATTTTATTAGAAAAATTTAAAACTAATTTTAAAAATATGGAAAATTAAGCTGTTAATAAGTAATATATTAGCAGCTTAAAAAAATATTAAATCTGTTTATAAAAACTGCATTTAAGATTTTTTTTCTTACAGAGTCATATAGGGCAGTTAATAATAAGTTGTGTACAAACTACTAAAATATTAGTCTCAAAACAAAATTTAAAAAATTAATGTATAACAATACATTTAATTTTAACAAATAAGGATACCATCATCCAACATAAACATCTATACCAGAAGTTGGCAAACTTTCAAGATAAAAAAAGCCAAGTAGTAAAAATGAAACAAGATAGCTAAAGTATCAAAGAGCCATTTATATATGCATAAGCTTGTGCAGGAGTAAGGGGGATCTCTGGTAATGGTTATGATAAAGACTATTATGCTCCAACAATTATTTTTTATTTAATAAAGTAAATTTTTTATTCTTTCAGAAACTTAGAACTATTGCATATATCTTTATTTCTTTGTAACCCAATGGGAAAACAATTGTCAAAATATCATAGCATTGGAAAATGAACTTCAAGACTTCTTCATGAAAAAAATTCCCTATTAATAATACCTACTGCTTTATTCTGAAATTTCATGTTTACACTAATTAAAATTAACTGGTTGTTCTTGCATAGAAAAGTCATACCAGCACTTTTTATACTAAGCATGTCATAAAATGTGTTTTTGACATTTCTGTTGAGGTTTTAAATTGCATCTCTTGTCCATTCACAAGTAATCATGAATGCAAATAAGTTAATATTGCTAAAAATCATTTTAAAGAGTCTTTTGATGGCAAAATTATTACTGCTTTAGAACTAATTCTAATACTTTCACTGATTCTCAGTAAACTTTGTTAATGAAAAACAATTTCATGCAGAAGTAACAGGCTTAAGACAATCTAATGTTCAAGGATATATACAAAATCAGGTAAATTTTTTCACTAGATAATTATAAAGGAGAAAGGGAAATAATTTGTAGTTGTTTAAATACATTGAAGCAAAAATCTAAAGAGCTGCAACTAACAGCTTCTATGCAAAAAGCTGCATCTCATGAATTACAGTTTGCCAACCTCTGATCTATATTATTGCAACACAGACAATTTTTCTAATTGTATTGCATAAAAAAATCATTATGTATGATTAAATTTTAAAATCAGTTATATAGAAAAACTAAAACAGTTTCAAATTTTATAAGTTAATAATGATACCAGTTTCTGTTTTATGTATATTTTCCAGACTAAAGAAAAACAACTCTCTTTTACTACCAAGATGATTTAAGTTATTTCTTATTAAATATAAAAAATACAACTTTGCATCATGTGTATCCAATTGAAATGAATCTTTATTTAAATTAAACCAGTATAAAAGAATTATTAGAAAAGGATTTCAAAAATGCCAATTAGAACCAGTAAAATTATTCAAAGAAAGAAATATTGCTAACAATACCTTCCTCTTTCTATGATTTCTCCTTCATTCAAAACTAGAATTTCATCAGCATGTATAATTGTTGATAGCCTAAATAAGAAGAAATAAGAAAACAGCTCAATATTTATGCTGAAAATAATTGATACTGAAATTAATGCTATTTCAAATATGAATAATAAATAACAGAAAAAATCACTCTTCTAACAAATAACCTCTTCATTTTTGATAAATCAATCATATTTTGACAATGTTTAGAATTACATAAAAAATAACTTTTTTTACTATGTCAAAAAAAAAAAAGCTTTCTATTTGTAATTTACATAAAAGCCAATATAATTTTGATTTAAGTAATAAAATGTTAAAATTATTTTCCACTTAGCATTTTCTAAACTTTAATATTATTCTTTAATACATACTATATTTGACTGTATATTTTCTAATAAAGTAAATTTTCCATAAGACTATAAATCTTTCTGCCCATTTCATCCTCAATATTGATAGGAAACACCTTGAAATTCATATATAATCACATATTGAAGTGTTTTAAAGTTAAAATGTATAGGTTTTACAACTTTAAGTATCACAGAAATAATGTTATAAGGAATAAATAAAATTTCTAAATTAAATAAGAGTTTACCTATGTGCAATAATAAGAGTAGTTCTATTTTCACATATATTTGCTAGAGATTGTTGTATATTTCTTTCTGTTTGTGTATCTAGAGAGGAAGTTGCCTGAAATTAAAGACAAAAAATAAATATACTTTGATAAAATTTTAAAATAAATAATTCATCCCCAAAATTATCGACTTAATTCTTTAAGAATTAAAAGTAAATTATTTACTTCATCTAAGATAATAAATGATGGGGCTTTCAAAATAGTTCTGGCTATAGCTACTCGCTGTTTTTCCCCACCACTCAGTTTCAAACCTCTCTCTCCGACTACTGTATCATAACCTATATCAGAAAAAGAATACTTTTCCATTGAAAAAATATAGATAATAAATTCAACATGTTCAATTTTTAAAAGAATAAATGAATCAAATAATTTTCAAAGACAATAAGTTGTGCTTTCACATCATCTTATGGTAACAAACTTTGAGTGTGAAGTTTGCAAAGATTAAACAGCTAATTACAGAAAATCCCATTTGAAAAGTCCTTTTTTAATGAATTAAAATTGTACATGGAAATATTTTTGATGCTGAGAGTTTTCATATCCATTAAAAATTAACATATATTACTGATGATAAGTTTCCGAAAATTCTTCCCGTTCTTTATCAAATACTATTTCAATTCATATGTTCAATTTAACTCACGTGTTCTATTTTTAAATACATAGGAAAATTCTTAAACATCAAATAAAGAAATAATTAAAAACAATCCATGTAAACTCAAACATAAGATTATGTTTATTTTGAAAAGGAAAGAAAGATTGTACTGATAAAAATAAATGTTTACAAACTCAGAACCGTGTGCATATTCATCAAGGATTTCAAAATATAAGTAGAGAATAATATATTTAAAGAGAACTACAATGTGTCATAAAAGTACCAATCACAAAATCCATCAAAACATTTAAAAGAGAGAACACCATGAAAAAAAAGCATATATTAAATGAAAAAAAAATGAAATTGCTTACTTTAATAAAGGTTAAAGTTGAATGAAGGTTTTTTTTAAAAGTAAAATAACTGAACATCAGTAAAATTTACTGCAAAAATTCAGAAGCATAGTTAATTTTAAAACAAAAATTTTAAAAAATATCACTAGAAAAACAAGAATAATTAGATGAATGTTAAAAGGGATTGTCAATCCAGCAATCTTTTTAAAAATCAAGATGGGAAAACAAATACACATAAATTGTATCTTCATATAACAAACAATGTATAAAAATTACTGTATACATTTTAAGACTGCAAGCAATTAAAGATAGTACAAAATAGATCTGTGATTTTTGAACTTTTTCTCATTGCTCTCCTGACTGGCAATGAAACTAAGATATGACATTTTAAAATTATATACAGAGATTTGTTTCTCAAGGATTCCTCTCCCCTTCTTAAGAGTTTACAATTACTCATGAAAGACCTTTATGTGCTTCCAAGAATATGTGCACCAAAGACATCAAACTCACAGGCTAACTTGGGGCAAACAAGAGGTTTAACTTTAGGTGGGCCGAAAAAAAATTCAATATTCATAGAAACATAGGATTATTTTGAATATATTAAAATAAACGTTTTAATAATACATTTACATCCTGACACTTGACATATCTTCTTTGCTACTAACTTTTCTAGTTCGGGAGAAATTTTGATATATTATTGAGTGCCAATATACTCGCTGGGCCTCGAAAACGTTCGAAGTGGGACGCATGCGGCCCGCGAGTTTAACACCCCTGATGTACATTATAGTTTTGAGAATCACTGGAATAGTTTCAATAAAAACATTATTTAGTTACAAAATACTTTAAAAAATTATAATTGTAGTATTTCTTATTGACAATTACAAGTAATTTATTGCACAGCAATTTAAAGATTCCATAATTTTTATTGTAATATTAAATGCACTAAAATATTTATATATAACCTTCAGGAAATGAAAGTATTTGATTGTGTATTTCAGCAGCCTTTGCAGCTTCTTCAATTTCTTCATCAGAAGCAGTAGGTCTACCATAACCAATATTGTACCTAGAATATATATTCAAAAATTTCATATATTCTCTATTTAAAAAATGTCAAAAATATAATTATTTTGTCAACTATCATTTGCAATATACAGGACAAAACCTTACATCTACATAAAAAAAATATATTAATGTGCTTCTATGAGGGGAAAAACAATATCCTCCCCACAAAGTTAAGTTTTTAGGAAAATAAAAACTTAAACTCATGTTCAAGTGCATCAAAATTAAGCACCTTTATGCTCTAAAAGATAAATAAAACTTAAGTTGATTTTAGTTAAACACGAAACTTTAAAAATATAATCTAGACCACTGAGTTGTACACAATAGCATGTTTACCAATACTAAGTACTCAAAAGGCTTGTTGTGGCTTAGAAAATAATTTATAAAATACCTTTTACACTAACTTTTATTTAATAAAGATGTAACTTTTTCTTTATGCTGATTGCTTTTATGAAATTAACTGAAATTTTATAGCTTCTTTACTAGTATATATAATCTTTCCTTCCTTATTTTAAGGATCCGCAAAAAAGAAAAAGGATAAGTTTTTTCCCCCCATTATTTCCTATACCCCAGGATTTCTAAAGATCTGTTTTTCCTAGAATACTGATGAATTTCTTTATGTATAGATTCAATTTTTATGTTCCTTTTTCAAGGGCAGGGGGGGGGGGGCTGCTTTTTTTTCATAACATCCAATGTTTACTTTTTGCACATTTTTTAAGCTGACCCCCACCCTAAAATTACTCAAGAAAACTATCTAAATTACATAAAATTATTTTTCAACTAAACAAATTATTTAATTTAAAAAATTGACACCTGATTGCAGGCTTGAAGAAGCTTTGCATTAAAATCTTGCTATCACAAAAAATGCCATTGAAAAATTCCATAAATTTTTTGAAATGTTATATGTAAAGACTGAGTAATGTTTTGAATACTTTAAATTGCCTTATTACCTTTATAGTTTTTAACAGCTTATTTACATTAAACATAACATAGTACACCTTGAAGATAATTAATTTACAATAACAACTAAGTTGTATTGTAAATTATACAATTATTATTACAATAACAACTAGTTGTACAGATCATTCAAATCACATTTTTAAAATACATTTTAAATTAAAAAGTACAAAATTGTAGAAAAATAACACATTCAGAAGCTCTAAAAAAATTATTTTGTCAGATAAATAAAATATTTGCTAATCTTAATATAGTTAGTTAAAAAATGAAATAAATTTAAAAAATTGTGATAATGATTGAATAATGGAAAATCACAAAAAATTGCTAACTTGATAGTTCTATTAAAAAGAACAGTATCTTGAGGAACTACACCAATGCTCTGTCTCAATGACTTTTGAGTAACCTATGACAAATAAGGTTTAGGAACATAATTATTTGAAAATATGATATTGACACATATTATCAAGTATATATAATGTAAACATTTTCATTGGTGCTTCATTAAAATACAAAACAAGCAAACAATTAAAATAAAAAAAGTACAAAACAAATCATATATTTATCATCATACTTAGAAAAATTTTCACACTAGAAATAAAAATAACTTAAATTTTAAAAAATTTCCAAATATAAAAGTGTACAGCTAAGAACTGATTTTATTCTACACTAATGTAATTTGTTAAAATATTACTAAATTAAACATTTATAAAAATAATAGTTTTTATATAGAGTTAATACTTCTGAAATATTTTGACCATCAATTAATATTTCACCAGAAGGAATATCATAAAATCGGAAAAGTAGTCTTGTTATAGTACTTTTCCCACTTCCAGTTGGTCCAACCTAAAATTTAAAAAAAGATTTATTCATTTAACAATATTAATAGGAATTTCATCAAGAAAATCAAGTTTCTTAAAAGGAATAATTGAACATAAATCAAAAAGAGTAAAGCAATAATGCAAGTAAATTAATTTAGTTAAATTTCACATTTTTAAAAATATAATTAAGAAAAATTTTAATTTATGCAAACATTTCATATTATAAAATTACTTAAGCTCGTTTTTTCCCTTTTTATTATATTAAGACAAAAATTCCAGAAACAAATAATAAGACCTTGACTGCAGCACACATTTTACTTGGTTTGCCCACAGGGTCAAGATTTTTTATAAAGCAAAGTATATTATGATGAAACACTATTTCCAGCAGATACAGCGAGTTATATTATGAGTAATGGGTTTTTGATGGTGTAAGTCACCAGAGACACCTAAGGAGCTATAGACCATTTTTGCAATCATCAGTTTTTTCAAATGGTTGTGATGCAATTGTTAATCAACTGTTCTGGTGATCTAATCTTATTCAGTGTGTCTAACAATCAGATAAGAGTGTTCTAAATTTTCACTCTACATAAGTTTCTGCATTTATACCTTTCATTCAATTTTTTAATTAATCTTTAAAAATATAGCTTCAACAGTGTCAAGATTATACATCAAATACTTCCTCCAACAATGCAACTTTACAAATGATATCAACTTCTTTTACCAGATAGTCAGAGAAGTTCATTGAGTAGTTAGTTCATCTGATATGATAAGGGCTTCCATGTACATTGGTGCAAAATTGAGTCTCACAGTAAAACTGAAGTTGAAGATGATGTACAAATAAGATTTGAGGTGAATTAACATATTCCTTTGAGTAATCAAACAAAGATCCTACTTTTAAACTCACCTGATATCAATATGTGTCAAATGGAGATATTTACTCATATGTAACCAGTTTTTATAGTTTCTTTGTCACAGATGAAACATTCCAAATTATTACAAAACAAACAAAAATATAAACAGCAATCATATTGCATAGATTAACGGCATGAAATGAATTCTAATAAAATAAAACATTTCTTTGGCACTTGTAATAAATTTTAAATACTGGGAAATTCAAAGTAATTTTGAAAAGTGTGCTACAAAAGGAATTCAAAGAAGCTAGGGAGAAAAAGTGCAAAGAATTGTGAAATATTGTGTGGATCATACTGATTTATCCTTTCTTTGCCTAGAGTGGTTCAATGCAACTCATTGCAATACACACAAATAATATGTATATTTTCCAAGTACAAAATTACTTTTGTGTATCTTTTATATCACATTAATTTCTTCAGTAACAAAGGTATTGTTGAAGAGTTCATCAGTATCAATATTTACTCTTATTATGTATTGCTACTAATCACGTCACCAGAAGCCCTCACAGTTCTGTAGCCAAAATGAGTGCCAATCATCAGCAATCACCACAGCAGTCCATGTGTTAAAATGGTGGAATGAAGTCATATTTTTACAGATACTAAGCATAAAACCCACAACCAATAAACATTGAGTATTTCTTAAAAGTATTTTAATAAGAAAAATTATGAATTAAAATACATTAGCATAAAAATTAATTAAAATGATAGAAAATCCACAGTATATTTTTTTTAACATTTTATACAACTATTTTTTGAATCATTGAGCAAAATTTTATACATTTCAATACATTTCTTGCTGTCACTACATTTGGAAATAAATTAATATGTAATTCAAACTAGATCCCTTTTTTTCCCACTAAGTCATGTATATTTTTTAGCATTTTTTAAGAATATATGCAATAATATTATACAACAGTAACAGTCTTTCAAAATTATACTATAGAAATAGTGTTACAAAATTAAAATATTTCTAAATACTATTTCTGTAGTAATTTATTCAAGTGATAATTTTTAAGATATTACAAATGCAATTGATTACAGTTTCAGTGTGTAGCATTAACATTTCTAAACTGATATATTGATATAGAATAAGATTATATAATATGTATTTTTTTACATTTATTGAAAAAAAAACTCTAAAACTTGTTAATTACCACATTTAAAATACGAGATTATCATTTCTTTTTTCTTTTAAATGGCTCACATTTAAAAAAACTTACCAATGCAACAGTGCATCCTGGAGGAACAACAAATGAAACATTTTTCAAAATCTGTCGTCTATTAAGAAAAAATGAGTTATTGATTAAATTATTATTTTTATCATTTATTTACTCTTCAGGCTTATATAATTAACATATTGATCTAAATACTCACTCAGGAACATAAGAGAAATTTACATTTCTGAATTCAATACGTCCATCACCAATTTTCAGAGGAAGAGCATTTGATTTATCAATGATCTATTAAAGAGAATAAATAAGTTAAAATACACCATTGATTCATATAAATTTCAATTACGACAGAATAAGACAGTAAGTACATGATAATTGTTCAGTAGTTATATCCAAAAGGTATTTCAATATAATGCTACAACATAATTCATTAAACTTATTGTAAAAATTATATATGGATTAGCAATACAGTTGTCAAAGGGAATTATAGATATATTACACAATATGGAATGACATAGAGATGCTGAATGGTTGTAAGTTTTAAACTTATTTATATATAACATAATTTTAGGTTTAATTAGAATATCATATGTGTGCCTCTATATAAATACTTATTTGTTGTTTCAAACTGTTAAGTGTTATTAAAGTATTTCATTAGTAATTTTAGAAAAATCTAAAAGTTATTTTGTGTCACATTTATGATCAATATTTGCTCTCTCTCCCTCAATTTACCTTTTCAATAACTAACTAATCATGTTTCCTAAATTTCTGGATGGATTATAATAATTTTTATCTTTTTAATTTAATTATTCAACTTGGGACCAAACTAAAGCATAAGTTAATTTTTGATTGTAAATGTGAGATAAGTGATGTATCTTGGATTTTATAATACTTCCTATACATTTTTAATGAATAGATATCAATAAAAAAAGCAATTAGATATGAATGTATAAATACCTCAGGTTCAGTATTTAGTAATGAAAACATATTTTCCATATCCACAAATGCTGTTTGAATCATTCTGAAAAAAATTTATTAAAAAAAAAAAACAATACAATATTACTATGATTTACATAATGTACATAATAAATAATTTTAAATACATAAATAGCCGCCCATCCGGTATAATGGTCAGTGAAGCTGACTGCCGTGCCGTAGGGACTGGGTTCGAATCCCGGAGAAGGTATGGATGTTTGTGTTGTAATCCTTTCTTCTGTCTGTGTTGTATGCCCCTATGTTATACATTGCGTGGTGCATGGGGTTTATAAATGTTAAAAAAAAATACATAAATAATTTTTAATCAATAATCTATTCTTGAAAAATTGCTACACGAATGAAATACTCCATTTTTACTATGATAAAATAGTAATATTAGATGCTTTACAAAATATACGTGATTATAATTTTTTAAGAAATGAAGTAGAACATTCCAGTAAACCTTTTAAAAGAGAGGATTAGTTTATATGTTGCCAATAAATCTTGAAAGTCATTAATATGCAGATTAACTGATTTGCTCCACTAAAACATGGAATCAAGAGTTTTCTGCATTTTAACTATGTATTTGTCACATTAGTAGTTTTAATATTATTAAAATTCAAAAGTTTTCTTTTCTCATTTCCTTTCTGTTAGGAATTTCAATTGAATGTTGATTCATCCCGGAATAATTTATCCTAAACATTTAGAAAATGAGTGACAGAGACAGTAAATGTATTCAATGAAAGACTCCTTGAATTCATTTAAAATAAATTTAATAATGACAACCAGTATCTTCTGGAAGCAAATTAAATGTTAAAAGTACCAATATTGCAAAATATAGCTGCCCATACTGATATAGCAATTGTAACCATGAAAAGAAACTATTGAGTAAATAAACATTATGTCCATTTCCTTAATTGAAATAATATTTTAAACCATTTGATTCTTTGTATTGTAAATTTTCACTTGATGATTGCTTCTATCAAATAATACGTTGATTGTTCAATTGTATTAGCCCGATTCTTTAGATATCAGAAAATAAACAAGCATTTAATTTAAGGGAACAGAAATGTTGTTGTTGTTCCATCAAAGACCTTATTTTCACTATAACAAGTGTCTAATAGGTAATATACAGATCAACAAGTGTCTGGCAGAAGAAATTTCCAGATTACCAAGGTAATTTGATAAATAAAACAATTTTCCACACTTTAATGGGTCACCTGTGCAGATTACCTAAGCTAATCTACAGAATAACTAATTTCTATACTTTAACGATAACATATATATTACTTGGAAAAAACAAATGCATCTGAAACCTGAGCACTTACATAAATTTTTCTATTAAGATTCTAAGGATTTAAGGGACATTCTTTCTTCGTTCTTAGTCTTACGTTAAATTCTATTTAAAATAAAACTAGGAATATGATAGATTTTTTTTAAAAAAAGCACAATGACAATTAAATGAAATCAGAACATTACAATTAAGCATTTAATGTAAATTTACCTGTAGTAAGTGCCAAAGAAATTCAAAGGTGTATAAAGCTGCAATATATATGTGCTAAACAGTACATAATCACCAGATGTTAGTTTCCCTTCAACAACATAATGAGCACATAAAAGAGCTCCACCCAACACCCCAACACTAATAACAGCATTTTGCACAGTATTAAGAAGATTTAAGGATGCTGTCCCAACCCATTCAGCAACCTAAAAAAAAGAACTTTCTTGTCTTTACTTTTAATTTTAGAGCATAATATAATATTGCATTACCTTAAGACTAAGAAATACAAACCTGATAGTTATCAATTGCTTTTTCATAATTTTCTAATTCATAAACCTCAGCATTATAGTATTTTACCTAGGAACATAAAACATCTAGTAAAATAATATTTTATAAGTATAAAATAATGTTAGTTATTTCACGGCAAAGATTTAAAATTTAAAAAGAAAATTATCATAAAACACATAAGTATTAATTGACTATGTTCATATATAAAAATAAATGCAAATATTCTTTCTTTAAAACTTTTAATCAATGAAATAGTGTTATTTTTTTTAAAGTTTCTATAATTCTTTTAAACTTAGTGTATAAAGATTTAACTTATTCATAATTTAGTCATAAATAATTAAATAAACTTGTTTAAAAATTTTTATTTGAATTATAAGTTGAAAACTTACAGTTTCAAAGTTAAGGAGAGAATCAACACACTGAGCTTCTACTTCATTGTCTAGCTGATTAATTTTCCTTCTGAATTTTGTGCGCCATTCAGTAAGCCAAATAGTTGAAACTAAAAGAGAGATGTTCAACAAATAAGAGAACATAAATATGTGATATTTTAAAATATTTAGAAAAAAAAGTATCTTATTTTGTTAATTATAAGTTTTACATGGCATATTTAAAATTTTTCACAAGACTAACTGTTTTAAATGAAACATAAAACTAAAATTATTCAATTTAATGCATTACTAATTGATTGAATATTATTGCATTCAATGTAAACAAAATTTATTTAACAATGAATAATTCTGATGGGAAGTTCTAATGAAACATTATATAAATTAATTATTAATATTCTTAACAGTTAAAGAGACAAATTTAAGCCAAAATATCTTACAAATTTTATTTAATGATTCAACAAAATGATGATGTAGAGAATGATGATTTGTGTAATATGGCAATTTTGTTCTTCCGATTCCCCCCCCCCTCCCCCCATTATTAGCTCTGTAACATGTAATATAATTTTAAGCTCTTATAAAGGTAAGAAATAGTTATATTTGCTTAATCTAAAATTAAATTGTGAGAAACCTAATAGTCTTCTAACTTAATTAAAACTCTGTCATTGATAGTTTGTTTCATAATTTGGTGCATTGTACAGGAATTCAAACCCGGGAAAAAATTAACTTGTAACTCAAGGCAAATGCAAATCTAAATTCTTTAAGAGCCTAGTCATAATTCAAAAAGTTCTGGAAGGCTAACATTATTACATCATAACAAGGAAATACTAATATTAGAACTTGTATGGTAAAAATAATCAAAAGGACTACTTAAAAAACCAATCAATTCTTATACCCACTTAAACTAAGATTATAATAATGTATTTTCCCCCTAATTTTTCAGATTGAATATAAATATAGTTGTTGAAGAGTATAATTGAGTATTATTGTATTTTAGTTTCAAACTTGAAATTCAAATTTGTGTATATTTTGGTTACATGTTTTTTATTTGAAATGATGTAATTTTTTTTTAAAAATACCCTTTAAAATAATTGCGTTAACCCTTTGAAGTGCAGAAAAATAAATTTGCTGAATTTTTCAAAATAAAATTATAAATGCAATCGATAGAACCTATGAACAGAGAAAATACATTAAAAAAAATTACAGTACATTCCCCCCCCCCCAGGGGGGGAGGTGGTTTCACAGAAGTACCACCGCGCACCTACGACATAATTCTTGGATGAACAATATATGATTTGCGTCAGATTTGTAAGAATATTCTTTATATATTTTGTAATAAATTTACTAAAATATGCAATATTAAGTATTAGAATTACTTTTTAAATATTAAATAATACAAAATATAACTATAAACGATTGAAATCAACTTCAATAGCCAGTAAAGTTTTTTTTCCATTGTTTCTTTATTATTAAATTATTAAAACCATGCAGTAATACTGAAATAATAAACCCCTCCACCAAATCAATGGCAAAACCCCCATAAATTATTAGTTATTTCACTGCCTGAGTCAAAGAAAAGAAAAAAAGGGCTAAATCTCTCATGTGTGTGTGCTATAAGCCGGAGAAGAAACGGACAATTTTCATGTTCTAGGTACGCGGTGGTATCAGTCTGAAACCACCCGAAAATATCTTTATATAAGGCACTTCTTTTCATAATTTATCATACTAAAAATTAGTTATGCTATGAAGAGCATATGCAGCAAAAATGTACATACCTTACTTTGAATTTTTGTCTATTTTTATTTGCTTAAAAAAATCTTTTTTGGGGTATTTAAAAAAGGCTTTTAACCCTTTAATGCGCAGTGGTATCTCTCTGAAACCACCATTTTCTAAAAAATATCTCTAAACGTGCAATGGTATTTCAATGAAACCATTGGTCCTAAACATATCTTTTAACTCTTATAAAAGACACTAGATGTCAGCACAAGACCGAAACTTTTATTTCAGTGAGAAAAATGCTTCATTTTAAAAGCTTTTTTTAACCACTTTCAAAAAGATTTTTTTAGCAAATAAAAATAGACAAAAATTCAAAGTAAGGTATGTATATTTTTGCTGCATATGCTGTTCATAGCATAACTAATTTTTAGTATGATAAATAATGAAAAGAAGTGCCTTATATAAAGATATTTTCGGGTGGTTTCAGACTGATACCACCGTGCACCTAGAACATGAAAATTGTCTGTTTCTTCTCCGGCTTATAGCACGCACACGTGAGAGATTTAGCCCTTTCTTTTCTTTTCTTTGACTCAGGCAGTGAAATAACTAATAATTTATGGGGGTTTTGCCATTGATTTGGGGGAGGGGTTTATTATTGCAGTATTACTGCATGGTTTTAATAATTTAATAATAAAGAAACAATGAAAAAAAACTTTACTGGCTATTGCAGTTGATTTCAATCGCTTATAGTTATATTTTGTATTATTTAATATTTAAAAAGTAATTCTAATATTTAATATTGCATATTTTAGTAAATTTATTACAAAATATATAAAGAATATACTTACAAATCTGACGCAAATCATATATATTGTTCATCCGAGAATTATGTCGTAGGTGCGCGGTGGTACTTCTATGAAACCACCTCCCCCCTCGGGGGGGAATGTACTCTAATTTTTTTTAAAGGTATTTTCTCTGTTCTTAGGTTCCATACATTGCATTTATAATTTTATTTTGAAAAATTCAGTGAATTTATTTTTCCGCGCTTCAAAGGGTTAAAATGATGCATTTTTCTCACAGAAAAAGGAGTTTTTTTTCTCACGTGCTGACATCTAGTGTCTTTTAAGAGAGTTAAAACATATCTTTAGAATTATTGGTTTCATTAAAATACCACTGCACGTTTAGAGGTATTTTTTAGAAAATGGTGGTTTCAGAGAGATACCACAGCACGTTAAAGGGTTAATATACTGGGGGGGGGAGAATGTTGGTGGTCCTGTTTTAAATGTTTGCTATCAAAGGTAGTTCTGACAGAACTCTTTGCAACAGACATAGGGCCTGCACACTAATGAGGTAGAATAATTCCAAAATTAATAAAAACTTGCATTAATAACTAATGAAACAATGCTAAAGGAGTACAGTAAGACCTCGCTTTTAACACTGTTTTGTTAAACCAAAACAACACTAAATGTTAAGTGGGGTCTTACTGTAAACAAAATTTAAACATATACTCAATACCAAAATTTTCACTTAATATTTTGTGTTGAGTAAGATAGTTTCAGAAATAATACTTAAAATTGAGAAATTATATTTGGAACTACATAAAAATATCAAATTTACACTTAGCTACATTATATGGGTTATATTTTAAATAAACCAGTGATTAAAAACCTAAAGCAAGTATCATTTTTTTTTCTTAAATCAAGCATTTAACCTTAAAGGCAATTTATAAATTACTTTGCTACAAAAAGTATGATTTGATTTTTAGTTCACCAAACTCCATTATCAATTTTTAATACAAAATAACAAAAAAATTAAATTAGATATTTAAAAAACCAGTCAAGAAAGATAAATGTGGAAAAAAACATTCAATCTAAAATAAGCATAAATTTTTTGAATGAATTATTTTCATGCTTTATTGATAAGTGTAAAATCTTGTAGCATTAAAGCATAAAAATGGAAACAAGCAATTTGTGTGAATTTATTCTTCAAGCTGAAGACATTGTTTCCAAAATACAGTTTTCACAATCAAGTAAGTTTAAGTGTCTAAATAGCCTTCATCTCAAAACCACATAAATTTGAAACATATTGAAACCTTCAAATGTTTAAAATAGAAGCTCCTTTTATAAATAAATTAGTAGTTACCAACTCATTTCACTGGGTATTTCATGATGTTGTATGACTATATAATGTCTAATAAGACTTTGATTGCATTCAAAAATATTCCACTTGTTTTAAAAAGACCAGGACTTGAATTCCTAGAGTGGAAGTATAATTATCTTTTATATTCCTGTAATTCCTCCTCTAGGGAATCAATTTCCATAAAACCCATTCCTTGTTGATCTCTACTCAACAAAAGAAACATGCCCACCAAATTTCAAGCCTTTAGGTTTAAATGTTCAAAAACAGGAATTTTTTTGTCTATAATAGATTTTCACTAAAAATATGCATATATATTTTTAAAAATGTGTATTTGATAACACTTACTTAAATAGAAAGTCATTGTTACAAAGACGATCAAACCAAACCACAGATTGAAAGCTACAGCAAAATATATCACAGCAATAAATATATCAGCAAAGGTGGGTAAAATATTAAAGATGATATACCTAGAAAAATATCACACACTTCTATTACAAATTGGCAAGATAACATATTTCTCAAAATAAATATTGATTAATCAAAACTAAAAATATGTTTTCTACTAAAAATAGTTTTAACAATTTTTTTTTAAAAAAATTCATATTAATAAGTATGGTTTAAAGACAAAAACACGATTCTATAATTTCTTCAAATATAAAGTTAAAAATTTGTTGCCTAAATAATTAGTTTCTACAGATATAAAAAATATGTGTTTTTACTATAGTTAAACTTAATCTTTTTCAAATAAAAATGTTTCAATATCTTATCAATTTTATTTATACTTTCATTAAATTAAGTTGCATAAAAATTTTATTTTATTCAGCTCTTATTAATTGTTATATTTATTCTTCATCACAAAATACATTTTAAGCACAACTGTATCTTTAAATTAAATAGCTTTTGTACTGCTTTAGCATACTAATTAATTTAAAACAAGCAAATTCTTAAAATTGAGTCAGTTTATTGTCAGATATGCTAAAAATAAATTTTTTCAAACATTTAAGATTTTTGGAATAAAAAACAAAGTATTTTTAATACATAATAGATATTTTTTTAAAAATTGATGCTTACCCTAAAAGACTACTAATACTACTTGTTCCTCGATCCATGACACGAAGAACTTCGCCAATTTTTCTTCCTAGATGCCATCTTAGTGAAAGGCTGAAATCAAATTCATAAATTTGTACACAAATTAAGAAATAAAAACTGCTTCGCAAAATTTAATATAAATAACTTTAAAAAAAAAGACTTAGAAGTGAAATAAAAATGAAAGTGTATACCTGTGTAAGTGAGAATACATATCCAATTCAACTTCTTTAACTGTATATTGCTGAACTCTAATCCACAAAAATGTACGGATATTGTTCAAAAAACTGTTACTGCCTGAAATTAATAAAGATAAATTATTAAATTTTTCAAAGGAAAATAAACATAACAATGAGGAAGACAAGAGACTATTTTAATGCAAAACAAGGTGGAAATTTTACGAGGTAAAAATTATAAAAAATTCACACATTCTTAATTCTTAAACAAATAATGTTTTACAGGTTATAAATAATTCTTTAGACACTGAAAAAAACATCAGTACAATGTCCAAGTTGGTAAAGGTGAATTGGCTAAGACAAAGTTGTCCGACTTATTTGCTTTTCCTTACATTTTTTTCCTTAAGGATTATATCAAAAACAGTGGTATACAATACTCTCATTTAGAAGCTTACAAAACATCAAAAGCTAATACCTGCCTTATTGCATTTATAATACCCAAACTATTGGAAAGAAGCCAAGAGTTGAGTAATATGTTGTACAACTAACAAAGGAGCACAGATAAAAAAAAAATAATTAGAAATTCCATGTTGTTGTTGTTGCTAATGCCACCTGACTGGCAGTTCCAAATGAAGGCCTATGAAATTCCTAGTGATGAGGGGGTTAGTTAGTTATACCTGTTGTTTGCCAAAGCTTTAAGCACCATGCAGGTGACAGTACAATTTGGCTAAATTTGAGGGAGAACACCCTGGAGCTCCCATCTCTCTTCCCTTCCATCAACTACATAAGAGGACTTGCAGCTCGATGAATATTTTGAGTGCCCCCTTGCTGCACAGGTACTACATATTTACAAATATTCATGCCTTTCTCAAGATTCAAACCCAGGTTCTACGGCACAGCAGTCAGCATCACTAACCATTATACTGGATAGGCAGCTAGAAATGCCATAAAACATATAAGTGTCTTTCAAAAGTTGGAACATATTTTTGCCAACTCTTGTATAGATTTTTCATCAATATCACTCATTATTCATGAATGCCTTGTTTGAATAAAATATTTTGTTCTTACCTTGACCTTGCAGAAACCAGAAAGCAACATAAACCAATATGTAATCCCATCTGAATGTTAAAGGTTCACTTCTAATAGTTAAACTGTCAACTAAAGAAAAGAAAAACACTATTTAATTTCAATAGATAAGAATAATATTTAATATATAAAGAAAAGTTTTAAAAAAAAGTGTGATACTGGAAACTTCTACCCCTAATACATTTTACATTCACAGTAAATTAATTTTTTACACTTCAAAAAGTTAAAGCATTGCACAATAAGGAGTGAATTAGCATTTCTTAATCAAATTTTCAAAATGCAAAATATATATATATATATATATCTTACAGCCATAAAAAATATTTTAAGTTTTTTTATCTGAGATATCATAGGATAAATACCTAGAGAGAGAGAATCAGCCCAAATACTTGTTTGTCAATAAGAAAAAATAGTCATAATAAAGGGGAATTATTATATTATTTATTAAAATTACATTCAGAAGCAACATGAAAGCTATTTTTAATAACCTAGTAATTTTAAGCCATGGCTAAGTGACATGAACATCTGAACTTTTACTTTCCTATCCAAACTTCCACATCATACCAATATGAGATTTCCATCATTAACCCCTTAACTGCTGATTAAAAGTTATGCAATTTACTTCCCAGTGCCATCATTTTTCACATAGGCAAGCATATAAAGTGTATTGAGGTGAAAAGAGGCATCAATGCAGCAAATGCTTCTCTGAAATAAGTATATCCTTTGCAAACATATTGTCAAGATCATTTTATTGCATTTAAAAGCCTTCAGAATAGTTTTACTGATAGCAGTGCAAAGAAAAGATAGTATTTTGAAATAACGTATATATACACCAGGCAGTTCACACACTGACTGAGTGATACATTTATATATGCCAGCACAGTTAAGGGGTTAACAGAATTACATGCATCAGTTTCTCTATAAGACAGGTCTTTACATGCCCCAGGACTTGAACCCACAACACATGCAGGCAACAAGTTCATAACCATAATCACTTGATATTATAAAGGTGAAAGCCAAAAAATAAATTTAAATAAAAATTATTATTTTTAGATGATGCAATATTGGTTAAATATTATTAAATAATTACAATCATCCCACTATATATTCTTTTAATGAGAGCTAAAAAAATGTATGCGACATTTTAAAATTTAAATTATTTAACTTTTTAAAAATGTTTTCCCAAATAATTTACATAAAAATTTAGAATATTTTCAAAACATAATTTAAACTTACTAATATATTTGTTATATTGAGGAACAAACACAGTGATGACTCTTCCCAAAATTAAGAAAAGGAAGCACACTAAAACTCGCAATTGCAACTTGAAACTTCTTTTTGGCCACAAGAAAGGAATTAGTCTTTTCACCTTTTTACCGAAATCTGCAAAAGCAGAACGGTTTTCAGATCTTCCTCGTGTATGAGAACCACTTTCGAGAAGATCCTTAAAAAAAGAAAAACAAATACAAACATTAAACAAATATTTTGTAAAGGAGAAAAAAAAATAATAGTTATATATAATGAATAAGATATACAAAACAATGGTAAAATCTAATTCAATTATATTCAATAAATTAATCAGATTAAATTTTACAGAAGACAATAAATGCAGAAATAACAAATATAATGTTTAATTTCATTGACTTTAACTAAAATCAAACACATGTTCTTAATTCACATAATTAAAAAAGTGGGTAGTTTTTTCATGCATGCTTACATTGAAAATACACACAATAATAAAAAATGTACAAAATTTTTTGCAAAATTTAATAAAACTCTTGAAAAGAAATATAGTGTAAGCCTAGAATTGTTTACAATATATTTTTAGAAATATTCTTTATGATAAATTTACTAATAATCAAACCATTCTTATAATACACAGTTTTTTAAATGACATGAACAATGGTTTTTTCTCTCTTTTGTAATACTTACAGCAGTCTCGGATTGCAATTGAAGCTGCCTAAACACAAAATAATCTTGTGCACTAGGGATTCCAGGGGCTTTCAAGCCAAGAGTAAAAAGTAGCACACCATTTAAGTAGCGCAGAACAAAAAATCCAAATTCAATTTTGTCCGATACACTGAAAAATACAAAAATCTTAAATTAAATTAAATCGAGCGCATACACGTAGTCAAAACAAGTATATTTTAAAAATAAGCTCATTTAAACATTTATAAGATTGTTAAAATTTATATAAAAACTCATAAATAAAATGCAAAATATTTATTTTAAAATAAGCATTGAAAAATTAAAAAAAATAAATACTTCACAAATGTTTTCATTACTAAATATGCCTGGTACTATATTTTACATGCAGTGAAAATTGTATAATATGAAACTGACAGGACTGAAATATTTTTCATATTAAAAGAATTTTGTGTTAATGAATATTGCAAAAAAAAAAAACCCATATTCAAATAAAAAAATTAAGTTTACTAGAGTATATTTTATTTACATATATATATGTGTAGGCATATATTTAATAAAAACCATTCAAACATTTATGTAATTAGCTTTCTTTTTTTATTCTCATCGATAAAGTAGAGTTAGCAATACCCAAAGCTTTACAGATTTCCGTTTTTGTCTTCTGTTTTTGATCAAAAGCCTTAAGAAACCCTTCTTTATTTTAAGGAAAATAGCAGTTTGCTTTCCCCTTAAACATTTTGCTATTGTGTTTGCAAAAACAAACAAAAAAATTCTAAAATAGAAAACATAATGTAAACCAAACTCACTGATTTTTACTCACACTGTGATGTACTTCTCACAGAATTTACAAGCCAAATATAGGTAGATGAAATGTTTTTGTGTAGCATTTGTAGGGATGGAGAATGAAAGCAGCTTAGATAAACAAATTTGGCTTGTGTCACAGGCTATTCCGAGGGTATTTCAAAGCCAAGTTAGCCTCCTTTCTACGAAATGTGAAGCCACTTTTTTATTTCACACCCCTTAAATTTAGCCTGCACGGTTGGTGTTTTCTGTATTTTGTTTATTCTCAGAAGGGGAATCTTTTCATGTTAAGCAATTTTCATTTCGTGTTAACAAGGAAAAAATGCATGAAAATACAAAGTAGTTTGTCAGGACAGTTGAAGTATTTCATGTTAACTGATATTTCATCTTAAACATATTACACTGCATTCATATTACAACTGCATGAAATTGTAAAGAAATATTTAATGTAGCAAAAGAAGAAAAAAAAAGATTTTTGAAAACATTAATTCAAAATTTATCCAGCACTTTTAATTCTCATTCTCAAAAGTCATTTGATTTTCATTTAAATTAAACAAATACAACTATATATAGCATGCTGAAAAATATTTTTTAAATTAAAAGATTTATGTAACATTTTATATTTTCTCATTAATTTAAATTTATGGTACAATTACAACCCTATAAAGTAACAACATAGTGTACATTAGTTGTGTTAAACATTTTGAAGCAACTTACGGATATTTCTTTAGCAATTACACACAAAAAAATTTAATATTCACAAAAATATTACATCCCAATATTTTTCCTAATGAAAACATAGCAATACAATTAAAAATGCAACATACATGCAAATAAATATTTAATTATTACATTTCTCTCTCTCTCTCTCTATATATATATATACACATATATAAACAGAAAATTATGCATGCTTCTACAGTTCTAATGATAAACTTCTTGAAAAAAATATATTCCAATAATTTCAATTTTCCATGAAATATATTATATCAATATGAATGAGATAGTTTTAATTTCAAGATTTAGTCCCATTTAAAAAAAAGGAAAAACCAATAAAAGATTAGCCAGAGATAAATCTCAACAAGCAGACATAAAGTGACATCACATTAAGTATGCACAAATAAAGTTATTGTAAATTGTTACTAATTTTACAAATAATTATTGTAAACTATGGTGATTGAGGAGAAATGGTTGTGGGTACTTACATATTAGCATCACTGCAGCAAAATTGGCACCACATGAATCGAGCCTTGACATCAAAATATCAAATATTCTGACGTATTTTATATGATAAAAAACCAAACAGATGTTGGTGGAAAATGACATGATTCATGTGGTGCTAATTAGCCTGCGTTGGTGCTAATATGCAAGTACTAATGGTTGCACTTGATGCAAGACCCTGTCTTATAGTAACTTGGCAATTTAATGCTGTGAACTGAACAATAATTAAATTAACTATAGTTCCTTAACTATTTAAGTGCATTTCTACTAGTGAATTAGTAGACATCACCAAAAATAAATTATAACTAAATTATTTTTCAAACATTCAAATTAAATGAATTAATGTTATTTGAGTCACAACATCTGGTGTGCTCATGCACATTTTGGATGCTGACCCAAGTATGATAAAGTATAATTACAAATTTAATTTGCATAAGTTTGTTTTTGAACTAATATGGCAATTAAAAATTAGCTTGGATTATTGAGAATGTACCTTATAATTAGAACACTTATCCTGGATTACATTATCAAAATGTCAAAGAATGCAACATAAGGATTGTTCAAGAAAATCTGATTCTATACACAGCAGCAATTTAAATATCTAGTATCATAAAGTTTCCAGTTTCAACTATTAAGCTACTGTAATTATTTAGAACTTGTAAATCTACAATAAAAATCCATAATATGAAAGAAAAAATACATTTAAAAAAATTATTTATTCATTTCCATATTTTTAACAAGAAAATATTGAGGGTTGGTTGATTTCAAGTTAAGTTAGATTATTTTTATAGCTATCTTATTACTGAATACATCATTTTGTTCATACTTAAATGAAAATATTAGTTATTTA
>BMAO01000353.1:0-42427 GCA_019973975.1 Trichonephila clavata | reverse complement strand
TGAAGAAGGCATGGCTTACTATTTCATCAGTTTAGTAAATGTACTTAGTTTTCAACAGAATGAAAACTGTGTTCAAACAGTCCATGTCCATGCCTATGATCAAACGCAGAAATGTATTGTTTTAAAGGAGATACATACTTTGTAATAGAAATATTAAAACAGAATATTCAGACATTTATTAACGCATTTATTCATTTATCAAAGAATTCAAAGCCAGTAAATAAATTATCATTTTGTTATCTATCTAGAAATATAGTAAGTTAAATTTAATACACTTGATATTTGTACATAATCTCAAAATTAAAGATAATTGTTGACAAAGATATTGAAACTATTATTTTAAGTTCCTTACATTTTATATTCTCCAAAGATGTAATTAATGCTAATCCATTAACAAGAGAAAGACAGAAAGCGAAAAGTAATAGAGCTTTTTGTTATTAAAAGTTCTGATTTAATTAAGTATCAATTCATCTTACCACATTCATGACCATGCCCAGTCCATGACTGTGCCCAACTATTAATTCATGACCATGTCCATGTCTCCGAAGGTCAAGCAAGTAAAATTTAACTTAAATTTAACTTTATTTCAATTTAAACCGTGGTTTCTATAGATTTTACTGATAGTACAGTAATTTAGCTTTTCTTATCTAAGGGAATGGAAAATATAATTAATTCGGCGCCCTAAATATATTTAAAATATTTACTCTCATTTGGTGTTGAATAACGATATCTTGGGATTTTATCCACGAGCAATTGCATGCAAAAGTAGATTTTATAATTTATCTTTTTCAAATGAACTTTATTTTAAGGGTATAAACTATGTTAGTATGCATCCTTCAAACATAGTTGAAAACTCTGTTTGTCTTGATATATTGGAAAAGTCGAGTATTCTGTTGTTATATAGACGAAAATCAGTTTAAAGAGATAAAAGATGTATGAAATATACAGAATCTAGAAACATTTCTGAAATGTTAAATTTTTCCCCACACAGTTACCTTATTCTTATTCTTAATTAAGACTGAAAATCCTCATATACTAATAATGATATTTCTTTATTTAATATTCAAATATCCTTCGTATTACTTGCAGACATTTTAACAACCTAAAGTCCATAAGGGATTTTCTGTGCTAACAACTTAGTGATTTCAGTTTCTGGTCTTAGAGCAATAGCCATAAGTTATGCTTACAAAATTGCTGAATTCTACAGCAAATTCTTCAAAAAGAAATTTTTACAATAAAGCTCATTTTCAAAGATATTAAAAACATTGCAAATAAATTATTTATTTTACCAGCTCCATGACCATGTCCATGTCTGTGACCGTGACTATGACCATGTCTGCAATCAGACCATGACCATGTTCAGACCGTGACCATGTCCATGTCCATGTCCACCATGCCACAGACCATGACCATGTCCGTGACCACCACCATGTCTCAAAGTCCATGTCCTCCTCCGTGGCCGTGTCCACGCCTCCTCCGCCACCTCCATGACCATAGCCAACGCCGCCTCCGCCTCTTTTCACTTATGCCAACCTTCAGCATGGGCAAGGCCTTCTTTCGGAGCCTTCTGAATATATAAAATATATTTAGTTCATAACAAAGTATACTTTTTATATTTCCATGTCTTAGAATACTGTAAGAGAATGTGCTATTTTACTACGAATGAATGTAACTGAAATATTATAGTATAAATTATCTATTCTCAATCTAAGAACTTATAAAGTACATTTTATATTAATATTTGTACCACAGTAATATGCCACGATACGAATGCTAAATGAAGTGGCGCGTTTTATCCTGATAGACAGAACCTGACCTTTGATCTGAAGCCGAGGGAACTTAACCACTACACCAAAATGTGATCACCTGGTGTGGAGGTTGTTACTGGCTTATATTGATTAGATCACACCCCTACCAGAGAGCCGGTTAGGCGAACGAACGATATGGTTGTTAATGGGAGCGCTCAGTTTCTTGTAGCAGAAGAGCCAGCCATGTTTATCTGACGAATTTTGTTTGCTCACTTTTTGCGGATAGATGGCGCCAATGACAGTTCAGTTGAGGTTTCGCTTTCTTAGTTCGCTAGGGTCACCAAACAAAAGGGCGCGTTTTTATCCTGACAGAACCCGGGACCTTGGGTCCGAAGCCGAGTAACTTAACCACTACACCAAATGATCACCTTGGTGCGGAGGTTGTTACTAGTTTATATTGATTAGATCGTTACGTATCTTTATGCATATAACACGTCTAAGGATGACTTGTCTTAGCAAAATTGCTCAAAAGCTTTACATTTTTCGGTTACATTTCATAAATAGAAATTTATATTTTCGTCTCAAAATTTAACTGATAGAATTGTTGGCGAAATGTTTAATTAATGTTTATATTTTATGTAAAATATTTGCTGTAAACCATTGAATTTTTCTGCATTGCATCTTGGGTAGTAAGTACCATAATCTTAATAAGAAAATAAATATTCAGTTAGACATTAAAACGAGGGAGCATTTATAAAAGGCCTTTACACATTTTAAAATTATCTTGCTTATAACAAAAGTTATTAAAACTAAAATAAAATTGGTGAAAATTAATACATAAATAGGAATAGAAATCATTAGCACTTATATATTTCTTTGAGTACTGTTTTTATGAACGCACATAACTTCTAATGAAATGACACGAGCAATCAAATTAATTAGAAAATTCATAATTCTAAGCAAATTCATTGTTCAGTGGCATGTAAAAGGCAAAACATCCACACAAACGTTTAAAGTTTGTACTAGGCATTGAGATCAATTGAAAAGTAACTCAAACAAACAGCAGTACGATATTTACATTATTAATATGAATACCGGCCAGAAGTTTTGGCGAAAATTTCTGGCCAAATTATCGAAGTTACTCACATTTTTCAGCGATTCTAATTAAAATATCAGGAAAATAAATACATTTTACTCACCTAATCCATATCCAAGTAATTCCTCGCTCCTGGCTTCAGGGAAGGTCACAAAGACACATGCCACGAGAATGGCAAGATGAAGCACCTGAAATTATTATAAAAATTAGTAGGACTCTTTAAATAACTTCCCGTATGAGATATGGGAGATTATATTCCTTAATATTACCCTCTAAGGAATTAACGTGGTTTAAATTATTCTTTTATTGTATTTTTGTGATAAAACCAAAAATAGCCTGAGCTACAATAAAGAACAAGTGATAAATTGCGTAGAAAACCAGACACTTAATAGATTATAGAGCATTTACAGCAAAATAAACACAATGCGTCCAATTATCAACACGAGAAATGTCGTAAGAAGTTAAAAAAAATAATCTTCGCATTTTTTGATTTGGGCTTAGTCTATAATGCCAATCAACGTATAGTATATTTAATAAAAGTAGAAAATTTTAAAAAGATATGACTTTAAAAATATAAAAAATTCAAAAGAGAAAAAAAATTAAACTCAGTATTCAAAGATAAACAAGCTATAATTGTTTTTAATAATCATGTTAACAATAACTTTTGTAATACGATTTGGAGTAAGTATGTTATGATACTATTAACTGGAAAACAAAGCGTGTTTGAGAACTAAAAGATATTTTACAGATTTTCATTCTTATCTTACTCATAAATGGATTGCTTCATTATTTATTTAAAAAAAAAGTATTTGAATTGATAAATGTTTGAAAAAACAGAAAGAGAATTTAAATTTAATTGATAAGACTGCCCGATAAACAAACTAATCTACCCCTGATGATTGATATATAAATCATTTTAAAAAGCAACTAAATTTATATATCATTCTAATTAAATTTTTACGAAAATTTTTGAATAGTCTATTGTCTATTAATCAAAATAGCACAAAATCAAATAATACATTAACAAAAGATATATCAAAAACCACGCGAAAAACCTAAACAGCCTAATGAATCCATGGTAATACGTAATTTACAAATTTTTTTTACCGAAAGCTATTTAATAAAATCAATTGCCCATTTATAATTAATTCCTTTCGATCCAGGCTCTTAACAGCTTGTAGGGATATAAAGCAGGGCATCTCTGATCTGCCTTAAGTGGATTAGAACATTTAACGAATTTAAGTCTACCGTGACTGGCTGAGATATACTTTCACTTTCGAACAGTTCCACTTCGTTAGCTTAGGAAGTCATACAAGCAGCAGTTATTGATCAAAACATCATTTTTTTCCACTTTCCTTAAGTTTCAAGAATATTAGCCTTTTCTTTTCCTCCGTTGTTATCCGATTAGCATAATATAGTAATCAAACGAACAGAGATTTTTGGTGGCAGGTACATAATTTCCTTCGAGATATTAAGCTTCATTGTGTTGCTTTTTGATAAGCGATATGCCTGGAGGCTGGTTGTAAACATAAATATTAAAGCATCCAAAGAAGTAATGTATAATTTTGTTAAGTTTAGTAAAAGTACTTCCTATTGCACTGTGACATTCAGTAGTTTTCTGTATTCCAATTTATGCAATGCAAACTAGTATGTTGGAAAGGTGAGGGGAAAAAAGCTTCTGTTTTATGGGACATATTTTTTAAAAATTGAGATTTTTCAAAATTTTATTTTCTTAAATGTTTATTTTCGATATTTTTTTATTGGAAAGATTTGAACATTTATCAGTTTTAAAGAAATAACATTGCTTTACTTTTATCGAACTTTTCTTTTGCTTTTTTGCTCGAGTATTTATTTAAAATTATAAATTTAAAAAAAAATCGCAAATTATTCGTACAAATAAATGATTCTACCGTTGAAAGATATTAAAAGGTATAAGAAATCAAATTTATTAAAATTATATCGAAATTAAGAGATAAAACTTGAAAACACTGATTATTTATGTACAGGTAAATTAATAATTTGAAACATTGTTTTCGATAATTTTCAAGTAGAGAATTTTTAACGAATCAACTTACAATTGAAAATTTTGTAATAGACATTTTTAATAAATGAAGGTAATAAATCTCCTTTTCTTGTGGAAAATAAGGACTTTTGAAAGACAATATTAAATACAAGTTTATCCTTTTTAAATAAACGAAAATATTAAATCAGCTTTTTAGAAAATGCTTCTGAAAGTCACTATTTATTGCAAGTTTGCTAAAGATTGAATGTTACGAAATGTATATCACTTCAGTTAAATGGGACTTTATCATTACATAAAGTGAAAAAGTAGACACAAACTTAGTGTCCAAATTTTTGTTTTGATAGTTATTCCTTTTAAACTACAAATATAAAGTTTCAATAATAATAAAAAAAATAAGCTCTCTCCTATACAAAAATGTACCCAATCTACTAAATTACATTTTAAACATATTATTGAAAACACATTAATGTAACGCAGAAACAAGCATTTTAATTTTTTTTTTTTCGTATAAGTAAAGAAATGAGAAACGCACCAAAAAATGAAATATTTATGAAAACACTGATAGTGAAAAGATATGAGATTCCACCAGAAAGATATTAACGCTCGGATACATTAATATTAACATTTCTTAGATCTTTCAGAAAGCTTATTCAGTTTGCGCAAGAAAAAAAAAATCACTGCGATATTCTTAAAACTGAAAAAATCAGACTCCTTAAAAAGTTCATTTTTAAAGGAAAGCTCCACACCAGACTCCGAAAAAAATCCATACTTATATCACCACTGTAAAAATCAAAATTGCATTATCCAAGGCACAGGGTGTAATCCAAAGGGTGTAGTATATAATCCAAAGGTTCCGAATCGAGCTACTTACCACAAACTTCATCTTGGAAGTGATGTTAGTTGTTCGAATATGCTTTCTGGATAGCTGTTCTCTCTTTATATACTCTTCGAATCGAACTCGATCTGGTAAACGGAGTCAAAGGGAGCCAAGTTCCACCCTCTCGAAAGCTGATTGGACAGGTTTTCGGAGTTTTGAATTCCATTTTAATTTTCGGATTAAACTTAGGTGTTTTAGCAATTTGTTTGTTTTTCACATCATTGATTTTCGACTTTTGCTTCCTTTCCACGGAATCATCTACTTACTCTACTTTTCTTTGTAATAATGATCTGTTAATATTGTTGTGGCGTTAGTTGCCTTTGAAATTCTTTAAAGAAATAGTTTTTTTACATTATTTACATAATAATTTGATGAGTTTCATTAGAAAAAATTATATTGTGTTTAATGTTTTATTTAGGAAGCGAGTTTGAATCATGCCGTTTGTGTATTAGTTAGATTTTTGGTTTCTGTATTTAATAATTTCCTGTAGATATAAAGTTAGCCTTTAGTAAAAGATACTGATAAAAGATAATTTTATTTTTTATTAATTCATGTTTGTAAATGTTGATGTCCATTGGGTTTTTTTTCTTTCTGTATTCATTCATTATTCTTCTTGTTTTGTGTATTGTATAATTTGCATCCCTGGAAAAAGATGAGGTAATTACTATCGTGGTGAAAGAAATAGGAGTTTTTAAATCGGGGAGTGGAGTAGAGTTTCAGAAAAAAGTTTCGATTCGAATTTTGCAAAAGATTCATATGCTATTTGCTTACGAATATTTTCTGGAGTGTTAAGCATATTCAATTTAAATTATACATTAATTTGTTTATAATGTAGTTTACGAGCATTATGAAAATGAGCATTTGTAAAAAACAGATTTTCAAAAATCCTTTGAAAATCCGTGGTACTTCAGTGCATAAGGGTGATTAATTATGGGTGGGCTGGGGTTATATGGAGAAAAAAATATGATTAATCAGAGCTAATCTACGCGCAAAAGATACTCTATGGTAAGGCAATAAGAAGAAAAAAAGAATTTAAGGTATCCGATTACCCTAAAAATGTGAATTTTGCCAAAAATCGACAATTTTTTTATGATTTTGTTTTATAGGCCACGTTATTATTTTTATAAAAATACCAAGTGTAATACTTTCCATTAATTTATCAATCACCGTTTTATTACAAAAATTACAATTCTTTATGTTAATATAATCACTGCTTTTGTAAGCAATTTCATATAATAACTTAGATAAAGTGCTCTAGCTTTTGTAAAAATTAAAATTTCTTTTATCCTGAAGGTCATTTCAAAAATGAATAACGTAGCAACACATCAGAATTGAAAATTTGCTCAAAAACTTTTGGTAAAGAATGGGATTGGTATAGAATTTATATTATTTTTTGTAAATTTTACCCATTTTTCCCACTTTAGTAATAATAATTTCTTTTCTCTTCTTAATGTTAGCGTATTTTTCTTAAAATGTACTAAGCAAATCTAAAAACCACAAAAAATCTCAATATCTCCATTTATTTTTTAAAAAAGTTGTCGCAAGTAGTTGGATACCTTAAAAATAATTTTAATTTTTAATGTTACTACTAGAGGTTGAATTTTCAAAAATCATGGAAAAAGACAATTTTGTTTAAATGTCTTAGACTCAAAATAAAACTGTTTTTTTTTTAAATAGTTTTTCTACAAACCAAAATAGATGATTATTGGTAAGTGAAATGTTTCAAGTACACTGACAAGTCAGTGCACTTGAAACATTTCATAGCCCAACCCTCTCTCCTAGCACCATCGAATCAGTCTGATCCAAGCTTTTTTTTCTTTTTCCGTTTGATCGTGCAATGAAATTTCGACGGTAGGTTTATATTGAAAAATTTAATAGTAAGGAATTTGTTAAAAGTTTCTGAAGTTTTTTCTTGAAACTATTAAGTAAGTGTCCGCTCATCGCAATAAATGTTAAAATGTGTTAAAATCCTGCCCCCCCCCTCGTCTCATGTTAACAAAAGAAATTACTTTAACTTTTTATTATAATGGAGCTCAAACACACACACCTAAACTTCATTGTCTTTGTGGCAATATAAAATGAAAATTAATTTTTATTAATTTTCACAGAACATCTTTTCCGCATAAGTAGATTTTTAAATTCTGAAGAAAAACGCTTTCAATCCACTATAATTGTTTATGCACAATTGTGAGAAAGAGAAAATTCCATCAATGAACATCCTGAAAAACTATAGTTTTTTTACATGATGACTTAAAATTAAATGGAGACGAGATGTGAAAAAGCAAAGTACCGGTACAGGCAGTGCAGGTTTATCCATTGGGCCCTTGAGGAACGGATAAGCTGGGTTAACCAGATATTCTGGTTATTAAATCTGTTTTTTGTTGCTAAGGGGGCCTATAGATCTTTTGCACCCAGGGCCCGAAATGAGTACTACCTTTATTGTGTAATCTTAATTGAAAATTATAGAATTGTTCTCATGTTGATTCAAAAGCAAACCAAATTTATCCCTTGAATTATTAAGCCTAATTATTTGATAACCATTATAAATTAGATTAGTAATGCTAATTAAAGATCCTGAAAAGGAATAAATAAATAATTAAATCACTGACAAATACTTTGATGAACTTGTATGTAGTATAGAACGGAAACGTGTTACGGGTTCTCATCGCGCCCTTCTGCTATTCCTCTAGGTTAGGGGTCTGCGACCTTTAACGCTCAAGGGCCTTATCAACAAATCCTCAATGATCCGCGGGCTCCATAAATAAATTTACAATGATCTGAGGGCCACAGGACTATCAAATAACAATGTAGTCAGGAAATTTAAATAAGAAAAGGAAGGTTTCTTTTACAAGGCTACAACTGATGCTAAGGAAAGAGATGTTGTTTCAGATTTGTGTGTATATATATATATACTAGCTGTTACCCGCCCGCTTCGCTGGGTATTTCATGATGTTTTATAAATTTTTACTGCTTATATATATGTATAAAGTATTGATATCTAAGTCCTAGCATTAAGAATTCGATTGAATTGAAAAATATACTTATACCTGTACCTGTCACCTGTTGATAAAAAAAAAAGGGCAGAACTCATCTAATTTGTATTTTCTAAAAATCTCTAAAATTGAAGTACAGAATGATGTTTGCTCTTTCGTAACTCAAAAACCAAGTAGATTCCCGCAAATCCAATTTTCGGTGGATCTCTACTCCGTAAATTGAACATGCAAGCCAAATTTCAAGTCTAAATCTAACAGAAAAAAGCAAAATTTTTACTATAAATATCCCCGTAATCCCGTTGAGAGCCGTTTTCCAAAATTACCGCTCTTAGCGGATTTCAATTCAACAAAAGAAAAATGCAAACCAAATTTCATTATTATAGTCCTTGTAGCTCGAAAAAAGTAATTTTTTTGTCAATACGTCCCAGTAACCCCCTGCAACCCCCCAGAACTTGATTTGCTTAAAATTTATTCTTAGTGGATCCCTATTCAACAAAAGAAACATGCTTAACAAATTTCAAGTATATGGGTCTAACAATTAAAAACAGGAATTTTTTTTCTGTAACTCCTCTTGACCCCTCGCAAACATCTTTAGGGGTCAATTTTCATTTTACTCTTTGTTAGAGGAACTCTATTTCATGAAAGGAACATGCCTACCAATTTTCAAGCAGGATGATCAAGTAGTTTAAAAATGGAAATATTTATCGATTACGCCTCTTAATCTCCCGAAATTAAACTTAGTAGTTGATATTCGCGAAACCCATTTTGTAGCGGTTCTCTACTTTACGAAAGGAATCTGCTTATCAAATTTCAAGACTGTACGTCTAACAGTTTAAAAATGGGGATAATTGTCTATAACGCCACTTGAGCCCCGCAACGCCACTTCTGGGTCTGTTTTCACAAAACCCATTTTGTAGGGGAATTGCACTCTATGAAAGGAATCTGCTTAGCAAAATTTGAAGACTGTGCGTCCAATTAATTAAAAATGCAAAAAAATTATCAATAACGCCCCTTGAACCCCCGCAACACCACCTAGGGGTCAATTTTCACAAAACACATTTTGCAGTGTATTTCTATCCTATGAGAGGAATCTGCTAACCAAATTTCAAGACTGTGAGTCTAATAGTTTAAAAAAAGAAATAATTATTTATATCTGCCCTTAACCCCCCGCAACACCCCTTGGGGTCAATTTTCTCCAAACCCGTTTTGTAGCGGATATTTACTCCATGAAAGAAACATTCCTACCAATTTTCAAGCAGGTAGGTCAAATAGTTTAAAAACGAAAATATTTATCTCTTACGCCACTTATTCCCTGCAACGCCACTTAGAGGTCTGTTTTCACAAAACCTTCTTATAGCTGATCTCTACTCTATGAAAGAAATCTCTTTATCAAATATAAAGACTGTGCGTCTAATAGTTTAAAAATGGAAATAATTATCTATAACGCCCCTTAAGTCCCCTCAACGCCACTTGGGGGCAATTTTCACAAAACCCATTTTTAGCGTATCTCTACCCTATGAGAGGAATCTGCTTACTAAGTTTCAAGACTGTACGTCTAATAACTTAAAAATAGGAATTTATAACGCCCCTTAAACCCCCCGCCCCGCAACACCCTTGGGGTCAATTTTCCCAAAACCCATTTTGTAGCGGATATTTACTCCAGGAAAGAAACTTACCTACCAATTTTCAAGCAGGTAGTTGAAGTAGTTTAAAAACGGATATATTTATCTATTACGCCCCTTAATCCCCCGCAACGCCACTTAGAAGTCTGTTTTCACAAAACACGTTTTGTAACTGATCATTATTCTAAGAAAGGAATCTATATATATATCAAATTTAAAGACAGTGCGTCAAATAGTTTAAAAATGGAAATAATTATCTATAACGCCCCCTAAGCCCCTGCAACGCCACTTGGGGGTCGATTTTCAGCAAACTCATTTTGTAGCGGATCTCTACTCTCTGAAAGGAATCCGCTTACCCAATTTCAAGATTGTACATCAAGTAGTTTAAACATGGAAACAATTATTATTAAAGCCCTTAACCCCCCGTAACGCCCCTTGCGTTTCGAATTTCGGAAAATCCTTTCTTAGCTGATGTCTACTCTATCAAAGGAACATGTCTACCAAATTTCAAGTCTGTAGGTTGAATAGTTCCAGAGATTTCGTGATTAGTCAGTCAGTCAGCCAGTTAGTGAGTCGCTCTTTTCTCCTTTATATATATAGATTGATTTCAAAAACTTTAAATGGAAGTCGAATTAAAATAGTTTGTAAGTTAAAGATAAACGATACCTTTTCTTTTGAAAGCTTTTAAGATTTTATGCATAGTCAGATTTTTTATATTTAAAATCATTTAAGATACAATCAAATTTTTAAAAAATTCCTCATTCTAAGGAAAATTTTATCTCAAATGGATAAAAAGCACATCCATAAAATGTTTTAAATATCAAGAATAATAGAAAAAAATGGCGCTTTTTACGACTAAAACCAGTCAGAGCAATTTTTCCTGAAATTGCCTCAAATTCAAATGAAGGGCCTCTAAAATACCTTCAGTGGACCCGCAGGGCACGGGTTGAAAAGCCCTACTCTAGGGGAAATGATTCCGATAAATCATTTTATTTTAGATCCTCTTCTGTAAAAGAACTACAATTAATGAAAAGCAGAACTGCTCGAGAAAAATGGAAAATAGTATTTGGATGTAATATTAGATCAGTGCTTCTCAAACTTTCAATATTTGCAATCCAATATTCAATTTCCCCGGACGTATATATATGTCATTCCGAAGTACGATTTTTTCTGTGAACTACAATCCATAAAACTATTCCAAAGGCTTTGGAATACAATAAAAAGACCTTGGCAATATATATGTTTGCGGAGGATATACTTCTTTCAGAGGATATGTTTATATATTCTTTTTTTCCTCTTACGTGTTAAAGGTGGCATAGGGGAGCGAATCGCGTAATTTTTATTCGGAATTTAAAGGATTAATTATAAAACGTACAAATTAGCAAGATAAATTTCATTTTTTGTATATAAATCTAAATATAACAAGCCCATAGGATGACTGGTAATTAATAAACTTTTTCTGAACTTAGTATTGTTTAAATTAATTATAAATTACATAGCGCAGTACTAATATATTTTTAAGCGTATTATATCAATGTAAATGCGTATTTTATTTTTTATTATGTCATAATGTATTTTGTGTTTCTTTGCTTCCAGTAAATTAATAATTTTTTTAAATAATCTTTTGTTTTCGACTTTTTAATTTGCTAGCGCCCCCTAGGAGTGCCTCAAAGTTTCAGAAATATTGCGTTAGTTTATATTATAGTTTATATTTGAATTATAGTGTATCCAAAAAGTAGATTAAGAGCCCCGTGGTTATAATTCAAAGAATAAAGCTAAGTATTTCTCATAATGATAAATATTTTCTCATAATATTTAGAGTAGGCTAAAACTGATTCGCTCCCCATTAGCTTCAATGAAAGTTTGTAGTAACTGTGTGAAAGGCTAAGAAATATAAGTTGTTTTTTAATGAGGGCTCAACCTTCGCTTCAACGCGAGCGGAAGTTCACTACAAACGTTCTATTGTAAAGAAAAAATATGCTATAAAATTATAGCAAATGAAATAAAAGGTTTTTTTAATTTAATTTGGAATATTTTTTTTATCCAATGGGCTGCGGGATTTAGAATATTGAAATTTTTATATAAGAAGTTTAATTATAGATCATGCTAATCAATAAGAGATTCGGACGACAGGACGATTTGATACTGTTTTTAAAAACAGAATTCAAGATAAACATTTTACATACAAATGACTCAAAGTAAAGAGCTGCATCATCGTGACTAAGGTACTTTGATTACTCAAGTGCCTACACAATAATTTCGAATAACGATAATTAAAAGTTTTAAGAATTAATTCCATAACATTTTTAAAATCTAATTTCATTGAAGGACATGGTATTTGGACATGGTATAAATACGTTTATAGAGAATTTTCCATTACAATTATTTCTTAGATTAGAGCGTAAATGTAGCAAAAGGTAAAGTTAATTCATCCAGTGTCTTTTCGAATGCCTATTACCGTATAGAAAGTCAAGTTCTGTAATTTCAGTCGCAGAGCAATGATTAATAAGATTGAAAATTGATCTATGAGGAATAATTGTTTTTGCCGATTTGAAAATTACTTAACTGAGAAATTTTCTTCCCCTAATCAGATGTGTTTTCAAATGTTTCGATAAATTCAGAAGTCTCAGACTGAACATTCAAAGAGATTTTCCAATTGTTAGAAAGATTAGTTGTGTTCTATCAAGCGGTCATTGAGTACAAAAAGAACAAGTAATATATAAAGAAAATTTTAAGTCAATTCCTACTTTGGTGAAAGTATTTTATTAACGATTGAAAATTTGAACATATATATATATATATATGTATATGTATATATAGGAAGAGTGAATAGTAGGAATTAAAAAAAAAGAACGTGGAAAGCCACGTGATAGAAGTGAAACTTTTTTGGTGACGTTGGCCGTAAATGCAGGAATAGATTTAATTATATTAAATTGCTGAGAGAACTTACTTTAATCAAATAAAATTCGAATTTCATTTATTGTATGAAAATATTTTTATTCAATTTTCTGCATTATTATTTTCCAAGAAAGACACAAAAGGTGTGTGGTAACTGAAGTAGGATATAAAAATCCTCGATTGCAGTCAATCAAGAAAATGTGAAAAAACTGCGTTAATTCGTGGTTCCGTATATTATTTTTCTCTCTCTAGAATCAGTATTCATTGTCAAATTCAGTGTCTGTTTCAAGAATTCAATGAGTGGCCTTGCTTCTTATGAAGCAAAATTAACATTAAAGTCTCCAGTTAAGATAATCGGCTTTTAATCATCATCGGATGCAATGATTGCAGCAGTCTCTGATGTGTACAGCACTAAAACTTTATGGATAAAGATGATAAAAGCTGCGACAGAACTACCTGGTGATATATAGACTTTCGTCTGGACTTGCTGCTAGTTTTCTTTTTTTTTTTTTACTTTCACGAAACTCTTTTCCTCTTTTTGCATTTGTTCTAGGCATTCTGATCAGAATTAATTTTAATTCAATGGAAATAAAATTTAATAATATGAACTTAATGCAAACACAATGACAGAAGTCATTGTGTTTGTTTACAAGACCCTATCCGTCGCGATTCTGGAGCGAACATTAGTGACATATGCACAATGCCCCAGACACTCCCGTAACGGGAAGAGCCATATAATGGTAATATTTTGGGTACGTTTTTTCGTTGAAAACGGCACGTTTATTTTATAAAAACTACGAAAATACGCCACACGAGCTCGTTACGAGTAGCATACTCACTTAATATCTCCAATACCTAAGCGCCTTTAGTCCAAACATCAAGACGCCCCACTCCATACCCCCTTAGCATTCGTCTAACTTTTTCACGGATATAACCACGGTCACGTGGTTAACTCCCTTCTCTTTTCCTCCCGCTCGCTATCTCCTCACCATGGCGACGTTTCGGGGGATGGAGGGGGAATCACTACTTCCGTTCGCTTTTTCACTGTTACGCACAAAACTGGGCAAATTTCTCATTCACTCCCATGCGCAAAGAAGTTTCACTTAAAAAAAAGAGCATGATTGACCTGCATTATTGTATCAATGCACACCCGATTAGGCTAGTTTGGCTGAAAATTGGTTTTCGGCGCCAACTTTTGTCATTGTTTTAACAGTTATATTGTTACAAAAATGAAGACAAATCTAAGTTGGCGTCAAAAAACCGGTAATTAATTTAATTAATTAATTAACTGGCAATTTAATGAATTAATAATTAATATTTGAAAACTGCATTATATATAACGTAATGACAAAAGCAATTTCGCTAATGCCAGGCAGTCTAGGCAGGGAGGTGTTATAAAAAGGATTGAAAAATATCGAGGATATTTAGAAATCAAATCAGTTGAAATAAAATTCACGCTGATGCAAGTAATTATTGAAATAAGGACTCGCATCTACAGAAAAAAATCCTCCGTCTGAAACAGAAGCATTGTGGCTCCTTGGGGGTTGACCTCCCCCTCCTTTTTTTCAACTTTGAATGAAAATATTGGTCGAATTCAGATTGAAATTCTCATATGTGGTAAAATTATCCTAATAAGATGTAACGAAGTTTTTATTATTTTATGATGGGTTAATCTGCATTGATATATTTGATCTGACGTTGAATGATATTAAAATAATTTCCAGTCACCTGTTCAATAGTTTTAAATATTGTGTCGAATTTCAAAAAATGAAATCAACCTACGCTTCATCATAAATATTTTCTCCCTGTATATGTAAATTGAATTTAATATAAAAAAAACATAAAAATAGATCAAAAAAGTTTACAAATGAGAAGGCTGAAAACCAAAATAATGTTGAGTAAAGCCTGTAAAATAAAATTCTATCTCGTATTACCAGTACTTTGATTTTATGATAAGCTTATGAGGTATGTGGAAGTTTAATAATAATGAAGATGATGCTATCCCGTGACTCCAGAATATATATATAGACGAAAATATAGATGATGATATTTTATTACTTGTGAGATGTTTCATATTTTGCAACCAAGGCTACTGAAGAAGCCATTTAATTTTCGAATTGATTGTACTCGATACTAGTATACTATTAACTTATACTTCGTTAAAATATCTTCAATACTAAGTGCGTAAGGGAATCTCTTTTAATATGATACGTTGTATGTGTTTCGAGAAAAATATATGACAATATTTCATTAAGCATATTATTTTAACTTGAATAATTAATATTAGTGTTGTACTTTTATATATCTATTAAACATTGGCTTATATTATGTATTTAGATTAGGGATCTTCAACTTTCAACACTCGAGGGACGTATCAATAGATCCACAATAATCCTCGGGACACACGACTATAAAAAAATAAAGTGGTAGTTAGGTGATTAAAATAAGAAGGGGGAGATTTGTCTTACAAGACTGTACACCTGATTCTAAAGGAAGATATGGCATTACAGATTTGTATATATATATATGTATCGGTTTCAAAAACGTTAAAAGGAAGTTTAATCAAAAAAGTTTGTGAGTTGGATAAAAATTTACACACACACACACTTTTCCTTCTGAAAGCTTCTGAGATTTTATGCATAGTCAGATTTTTTTTTATGCTTAAAATACTTAAAATACAATATAATTTTTGAAAAATTCGTCATTTTGAGAAATTTTTTTCTGAAATATATATCGATAAAATGTTTTAAATATCAAGGATAACAACAACAAAAAAATGACGCTTTTCACGACATAAAGCAGACAAAGCAAGTTTTTCCTAAAATTGCCTCAGAGTCAAATGATGCCTTCAGTGAGCCATTCGTGACTCGAGGGCCACGGGTTGAAGACTCCTTCTTCAGATCATCAGTCGCCAACCCGTGGTGCGAAAAAATTTTTTGATTGTTCCAGAAAAACTGGGAGATTACTTATATTTTTATGTGGATTCAGTTTCAAAAATGAAGAGTAACATGATATATTTTGAAATATGGATTATTTTTTTTTATAAAAAAAATAGCTGCTACTTTTAGCGAACTCTTTCTCAGTTTAGCGACTTTTTAACTACTTTTGAAGACGCATCTAGCGATATTTAAAAGTGAGAGATGGCAACCATGGTAAGTTGGCGGCATAACACACATCAATTTGTTGATAATCCTTGGTATTACCGGTTTGTTCTTGTTTTTTTATGATTTGGACATGTTAAGAATCGTAAATTAGTGATAATACATTTGCAGTGATCCATCATATAGTGGTCAATCATATTAGTGGTCCGCCAAGTATAAAATTATACAATCTAGTGTTCCACGAAGTTCTAAAAGTTGATAACCATTGTTTTAGATCAGTGATTCCCAAAGTGGTGTATGAAGATCTTCAAGCGGTCGACACCAGCAAAAAAATAATTTCGGGGTCCATGAGGTGTAAATGGGGTCTATGACAGTGGTTCTCATTAAACCCCAGATCATGACTTTAATCTTTAAAAAAATTTGATTTAGTGGAAACCAGATTTTACCAATTCACATTTACTAAATTTAGTGGGGTTAATTTGTAGTTACAGGTAACAGCCTACATTTTACTAAGACAAGGACCATTTCAGTATTTATTTCCAAAATTAAGCTTAAGAAGAAGAATACTGGACGTCGAGAATTTTTTCAGTTTGTCACAGACAGTCTGTCAGGACATTTTAACCTACGTTCAACATTTAAATGCCCTTACTGAGATTTTGAAACTAGGTTTGAGATTGCCTTTTTGTAGTAATAAACAGTAGCAGACAATGATTTCATGTAGTCACTTTGAAAAAAAATGTCATATATTACAATATGAACTGATCAGAACTAGACACTGATTAGGATACTAACGGAGATCTTAAAATAAAGTTTAGAAAAGGATGTCAGCAATTTTGGCTTTAGAAAGACGTACCTGATATTTGTCGCAAATTATGGAATATCGTGATAAAGTTTTTAATTGCTTTTCCTTGTGAGAGAGAGTTTCACTGAGTTTGCCAATCTCAAAAACAAAAACAAAAAGAAAGGGAAAGAAAAAAGAACTGGGCACTGACTAACAAAGGAGATTTAGGGTTAAACCTGACTAGATTGTGTGATTTTAAATGTTGAAAATTTGTTATTGAAGCACCAGATTCATCCCTCTCCTTAAAAGCATATGTTTGTTGTTCAGTTATTTTATGCATTAATTTGAATTTAATTTTAAGTCATTAACATGCGCTTCTAAAGTTTTAAACGCTATACTTCATAACAGTTAGAAATTTAATTCTTTTAAAGTAGTACCACCAATTATCAAAAAGTTGATAAATTTGCAAATATTTAATATTAGTTAAGCAGGGGTCTACCCGAAATAGAAAAACATGGCAAAGGGTCAATGAAACAAAAAAGTTTTTGAACCTCTGTTTTAGGTGATGTACAAAGCTTCAGTTTTCGTAGGTTAAGAACCTATCAATTGTAAAATATAAAGCTATTTTTTTTTCTAAATATGCATATTTATAGAATTTATAGAATATATATATATATTCTTTTTCTTACATTTTTGTTTTGGCGTAAATATAGATGTTGTAATCTACTTCACATTAACTTTGAACAAGTCAGATGTATGTACGTTTCAGTACATACATCTACTACTAATTTACTAATTTTTAGATCCAGAAATCTTTAATTTTATTTTAGTGTATAAAATACACAAATTATGATTTCATTAACATATTCGCAAATAGAAATATAAAGACTTCTTGCATTCTAGATAAGAAATAAGATAAAATCATTTTTAATGATGCAGTTTTGGTTTCGAATGACTAAGATATCATTGAAAGTGATTAATTTCTTGGTTTTTAAGTAAACTAAATTTTTTTAAACTTCTATTTCAATTTACCACATCCTTTTTTTTTAATTTTTATTTTTTCATTACCTTAATGTGTTTTCGTTTGTTTTACCATTGTAATTTAACATGTCGTTACATTGACTAATTGCACTCGCATAGAAATGCATTCAAGTACGAATTGGAATCGAGTCATTGGAAAGAAAAGGGCCAAATTAAGACAATTATTTGCTCTAGTTAAAATATGCTTTATTTAAACCGTAAAAAGCTTTTATTCAAACCATTTATGAATTATACGTTGAACTAATTGTTATTTAATTCCATTTCAGAATTAAATTTTATTTAACTAATTGGTTATCAGTGTTATTATTTTTATGCTATTCTAAGCTTTTGGTAATATAGAATATGACTCAATTTGATTTTCTTTTTGTTTTCTTAAATTAAGGGGTAATGGTACGTGTTTAATTTAATGGTTTTTACAATTTTTTCCCTTTTTCTTTTACTTCTAACCTATGTTTATGTTTTATGTAAAAAAGCTTTTCTGCTCAAAATACTACAAGAAGCTAACCATTTAATTTTTTAAAGTGAAATTTAAATATTTTGAAGATATTTTAAAAAGATACTCTCCTACTACAGTAATTGACGTAAGCATTCGAAATTTGATTTACAAATACGTCAAACTATGTATACACCAAAGTTGATATGGGTTTTCTGCTAACATGACCGTTAGTCGTAAATACTCTTTTGGTGGAATGCATACTGATAATTCCTTGAAAAATAAATAGATTCTAAATGCAATTTTTATTGAAAAAATAAACTTTTCGTTGCGTCTAAAATGTATACCAATTTTTTACATGTACTAATAACAATAGGGCAGCGTTTCTCAAACTGTGGGGTGTGCTAACCTAGGGTGGTATGATATCCCTGTGCGGGGGGCTCGAACATATGTAAAAGTCGAAAATAAAAGATTTAAAATAAGAATTAATTTACTGAAATGAAGCATAACAAAATACATTCTGACATAATAAAAACTAAATACACTTTTACACTGATATAATATACTTATAAATATATCAGACATCCACAATGTTTTTGATAATTAATTTATCAATACTAAATTAAAAACAAGTTCAATTTTTTCTTGTGCATATCATGAGCTTATCATATCACAATACTTATCTTGATAGTTTGTATAGTTTATAATTAAAGTCGTATTGTGGAGCTTTAGCATCAAAGTGTATTTTTATTGCATCCAATACATTGTTATTATATGGAAGGAGGCACGATGAAAATTATGATTCAAAAATGGGTCGCGCAAATATTGAAAGTTTGAGAAGCACTGCAAAAGGGAGAAAAAAAAACCGAAATCAGTTGACCCCATAGAAAGACAAAATCTCTAGCATTTTAAATGAAAATAAACGAGTTTTTTTCTGAGATAAATTAGTTAAAAATTTTTATTTGACATTGGAATATGAATAAAAACAAAAATAAAACATCCTAACTCTGCATTTTTTTAAACTTCAAACGTTCAAATTTTTTGAAATTATTGAAAAAAAATATATAAATAATAATTGAGGCTAAAAACTTTTATTCGAATTTTTTTTATCGACTTTGTTGATTGTCCCCTTAATATAACTTTGACTGTGTCCCCTTAATATCACTAGTTATCAGTGATTATATGTTTATAATTAATTTTGTGTGTATTTTATTCTAAAAACTTTTTTTTTAAATATGTACTATTACGAATCCTAATTATGTTTTCATCAACCCTTTACAATAGATAATTTTTTAAAAAAGCGTAAAAATAATCATTTTATTTATCAAAATTATTTATTGAAATATGTTCTTATATAAAATTTGCGGGATCTGATGTATTTATTTGGTTAAATAGAAATTACACTATTGTTCTAATGTGAATACATACTTTCAGATGACAGAAATAGGAATCTGTCATACAAACTTTCATCTAATACATACTTTCAGATAAATAAATATATTCTAAACTTTTATTATAGTAAATACTTTAAAATACACTTAGTTTGAAGAACAAAAAAATCCTCAACTTAACACTGAAGTAGAAAAAAAATTAAAGCTTTTAACTAACACATTTCATGAGCTGTCAAATTAATCCTAAAAATCTAAATTCAACGTAATCCAATTTAAATATAAACTAGCTATTGCAAGTACAAACACTATTACAATTTATACTCACGATATAAAGTGTTTCCTGTTAGAACTATTTTAATGTGTTTTCAACGGTCTATAAGAGCAGTGTTATATATCAAAATAATATAGAAGGTGCAACACACTTCTTTTCTAAGTATATTTTTTAATTTTTTTATTGTAAACAATTATAAAATCCCCGTACAACCAATTCTAAGTATATTTACGTAATTAAATCCGGGAAAGAACTTAGATCAATTGGAAAAAAGTAGAATCAATACATCGGAATCCTTTAACAATCGTCAAGCACGAAATAAAAATTTAAAATTCTTAAAACTAATACAAATGTAACTTTATTTTGACTAAGGGTCGAGAAACTTGGGTTATTTCGTTTTATGACCAGTAAATATGTTTCGTAAAAATTATGTGTATGAAATTTAACAGCAAAACTTTATTTCAGATTTATTAAGCTTGCACACACGCAAAATCCAATGTAACGTAAATCAAAATAAATAAGACATTCCTTTTCTTGAATGTTTTTCTTTGATTATCTTGTTTTAATTACAAAATTTTTTTGTTTATGAGCATGTTTAATTTGGGCAAATTAGATAATCTTACACAATTGTGTATTAAATTAACATAAATCTCAGCAATAAATGTTCGTTTACGTAAATAATTCGTAAAAGCTTAAAATTTCTCGATTAACCAGGTATTAGTTTTATATATATAAGATACTATACCTTAGTTTATTTGTTTTTATCCATATGAATAATACAGTAATACACTCCGAACTTATACGCGATGGATAGGATACAGGGGTAACCGTGTAGGTCGCGGTATAATTTCGCATACAAGTACATATAAATTATTTTTATTTAGGGCCGGAGACGTAAGAAAATAATAATTTAGAAAAAAAAATGTGTAATAAAATCTTAGGAAACACAAATACACAAAATCGCATACCAAAGTTACGAAAATATAGAAGGTTTCATAAAATCTAACATAGTAGTCTGCCGGCTCAAAGTTTTTTTTCTCCTGCAAAATTTCCTCGTAGCATGCTAATAATTTTTGTATTTCCTTTTTTTTTTTTGTTGAAAAAAATACGCTCTTCGCCAGCGTTTATACTTAATAAAATTTTTAACTTTTGTTCAATCAAAATGATGCCTTCTGTTAAATTCCCAACCATCATTCGATCTTCTGATTGAACTGAGTCTAAAGGCTGGAGTTCTTCAATGCCTGGCTCTTGCTCATGAACTTCTATGAGCTGATCAAATGTCAGCTCCTGATTGTAGGAATCCAGCAGTTCTTGAAAGTCATCACTATCAACTTCTAAATTTATTTGTCTTGCAGGATCGACAATTTCTTCAATAATATTACTAATTTCATCGTTTTTCACAGCTAAACAGGAATCGACGAGAATTGAAAATTTCGTAACTTCGGGTTCGCGTATGTCGAGGTATCTAAATTATAAGTTGCAGTCCATCAATTAATGTCAATTAATAAATTAATTAATCAATTAATTATAATTATATTCTAATTAATCTTAGGATATGAGAGTTACTAAGACATTAGCATTTCAGTTGCTAGCTTCTCAGCCTATTAGTTATCAGTTTCTTAGTCTGAAAATACTAGTGTCTAGGCCTCTTTGTGTTATTAAGATTTTAGTTTATATTAGTTGCTTGTTAATAGTCAATAATTTATTAATACATTAGTATGTTGTTTTAGTTACTATAATCGTATTTCAATTTATTAGTGACCCTAAAATAGTTTATTAGTTATAAACAATTATCTGTACTCCAGTTTCTTAGTTATTAGAAGGCATAAATTATTAGAGTGTCTTTTTCTTATTTTACCAAAGCCTTAGAATGTCGTATTATTCAATGCAATACCTTAATAAATTAATCTCTAATACCTCAGTCTGTAGTTATCTGTATCTTAGTTAATTAATTGCTGGTATTTTTTAAGTCTTAGTTGAGATCTTATATTGTGTGTGTGATTTAGTTAATAGTTAGTCTATTAATATTATATTATGTAAATAGATCTCAGACTATTAATATACTTCAATCCATTAATTATTAGTATCTTAGTCTATAAATTATTGGTGTTTTGCTCTTTTTCGCTTCAAGGCTCTTGGCGTAGTAGCTATTCGTTTCTTAGTGATCTCGTTGCTAAATATGTAGGCCTACTAATTACCAATACATTATTAAGCACTGAAAGATAAAATATTTTCGGAACATCTAGGTGCAATAACTTTCTTTTATGAATTCTAAATAGATTATACTTTTAAAAGAGAAATATGACTGGCAAACATGTTCACTAAACTTCAAAAACAATTTTTTTTTTCTGAATTCATTTGTCATTTATATGAGTTGACATCCGTTGAAGTGGAAAAATCCTCTTAAAAATAATAATCTCTTCGAAAATCACCAAAGTCAAACGGAGACAGGAGCTATAATCTTTGAGATCTAAACATTGTTTTTATTTGGATAAATGAGGCACTTAACTGATTTCAGATGTTTTCTTGATAACTTCCTGAATTGCGGTGTTTATATTTTTCTATTATGCGGTTCATATTTTCCTTTAATCCGCTAAAGACATTCAAATATCTGATTTTGGCTCTCACTTAGATGTTTTTTTCTTCTTCGGAAGATTTATATCTTTTTATCATTTCAATTCCTGGTTTTTTGGTAGGTGATATATTTATTCAAATAATCGCACCTTTTGTCAAAAAAAAAAGAAAAGCATCCCTGTGTTAATGAACTCACTCCATTCAAGTGTTAAAGACATTGAAATTGTTCTATGTTCTTATGTTACACAATATTATTTGTTTGTATAATAATTTTTTTATATAACATTAAAAACTTACTTCTTATGTAGGTCTTAAAATTGTCTCTTTATAGTAACGCATTTTTTTAAAGCAATAAGAAAAACGTGATGGATATATATATATATATATATATATATATATATATATATCTGTTCTAATTCTAAAAGGTACCAATAAAGCAAATGAAATATGGAATAATTTTAACATGTAATGAATAATTTCACAATCCACAGAAAAATTTTCCTGAGTATAATAGACAGTATATGAATCTCTCTTACTTTTATTGAGAACTATTTGATTTTTACGAATTCTCTTACAGATCTTTCACTTTTTTGGTTATAATGTTTTTATTTCATGAGTTTAATTAGAGTAAAATTTCAAAAATATAAAAGTAAAAATTGTGGAAATAATTTAACAATTACGTCGTTCTTATGACGAAGGTATATATTTTTAAACGTTTACATATTGGTATATTTAAACTCGATATACAAGAACAGTGATGATGTGTATTAATTTTTCAGTACTTTAAAAACATATTATTTCATTTAAATTAATATGAAATACACATGTAACGTGTATTAACTTTTTATTTTGTTAACATTTTTTATTAATATGTGTATTGATTTAAAAAATCTGTAATTTTAATTAGTTTTATAGGATAGGAGTGTAAAGTATGTTTAATTAATTCAATTTATTTGGAAATACATTACAAGTTAAATATAACTTCAATATTGATTGAATGTGAACTTATGGATACATTATGAAATATATAGTGTTAAGTCACATCAACAAAAATTAAGAATTAAATTTCAAACAATTACAGTAGATGAATCTGGTAAAACTGTTTTTTTTTTTTAAGAAATGATTGAAAATGAGCAAACATACATTAAAAGAAAAATATATGAGTTTCGTCAAAATGCCAGCTTGATGTAACAGAAGGCAATGAGTGGTCTTTAGGAAACAGGTTAGTCCTTCAACTCTTTCGAAAAGGAATAAAACAATTGACACATATATATATATAACAATACAAAAAATATCAAATACTGATTATATCTTTCATCATCTAGCTCTCCTGAAAAATGTATTCCAACATCAAAAAGCTTATTTAATCTCTAAATAACTTGTCAAAGGTATCATATACCATCCGCTTTTTGCCATGACTGATTTTTATTTAAGCTTCTTATGTGGTGATTTGTGATAGAAATTCAAAATCACAAATATATTTTTGTATTACGACAACCCTTTTTTTCACTACTTCCTTTTGCATACATCTTTTATTTTATTTCCACATTTAAATGAATTCCTTTTCGAAAAGAGTAAACTGTTTCGAAACAAACTTACAAAGATAAGAGATAGAACGTTGTAAAAAAAGAGATAAAGGAAAAAGCTCATTTCTATGAAAACAATATTTTGGCTTCCTTCATGAGCGCGATTTATTTTAAATTGGTTTTTTTTTGTTACTGAAGGAGCTTGTAAGTTTTTATTTGCGGCTGTCTTTGTTCAATGTCAGAGCTTGAACTAAATTCTAAGCCTACTTTCAGATTGAAAAAGAACGCCATTTTCTTATAAGTTGTGACATTTTAATATATACATTGGCTTATTATACGATGCCTTTTCAAAACATTCCATAAAGAAGCATTTTTCTCGGTTTAACATGTGAGAAATACTATTAAACTTCGCTTGGGACTATGGTGTGAACCACCTATCTGCGGGTCCACTGGTCAGCGTCTTAGACAACTAGTGGAAAAGGAATTCTCAGTTTCACAGGCGCTTTTACCTCCTATCGTTTCTGGCTTCATTTTGCAGGAAAGGATATCACTTCACAAGTAATTTGAAAACATATAACATAGTAGTATAGGAGACAAGTTACGAAACAATTTTACACCAGAAAAATTAATTAGATTCCTGTGTATGAGTATAATGCAAGAAAATATATATATGATTTACTACATAATTGTAAAATTAAACTATACACATTATACATCGAATTAAAATTGCATCAATTTTTGTTTAATAGGGTGCAGAAGCGCACACGGTATCAATATTAATGGTCGTGTGGAGTGACGTGATCACCCCAATCCTTTTTTTATAATAATAATTTTTATTGTACAAATAAAAATCGTAATTTCAATGAACAACTTAGTTGAGTGTGAAAGTATACTTACACCTACTTTTAAGATACTTTCAATTTTTCCTTGATAATTTGAGAAAAAAACTTGAATCCAACTGCTCTCAAATGTTTTAAATGTGTGCGTGTCTTTAATAAAGGGAAAAAAATCATAGACACTTTTCGCTAACTTTACAGAAATGATATTTGCATGCAAAACTGTCATGTTTTATTCAAGTTATTGTAGTTTATTGCCTTTAGATGATCAACGAATAACATGTAGAACTTTTTCTTGATAGTGTCTTTCTGACCGGACGCTGTTTGTCTTGAGGTACACTTGCGGCTTCATATCTTTTTTGACGGAGTTCTTTAAGTGATTCTTAAAGTTTTTATTTGAAAAATCTTTCTTTTGACTCAAACTTTTCATGTTCATCGTTTTTCTCAAATTTACTTTCGTCATCATCACTGTCCATTATTTCATCAGGTTCTTCCCTTGCTTGATCAATTTCTTTTTCCGAGGTTTCAATTTTATCCAAAAGAGATCGCAGATGCTCCATTTCTGTTTTATATTCTGGGAATTTACATGTATAAACCATAATAAGTCGTACAACTCAACAATCAAGACTAATAAATCGTCCACAGAGGAAAAATGTGATTTTCCATAGAAAATACTTTGAAACAAATAAAGTCGCGAGGGGTACTCAGTCAGCCCAAGTACCTTTAAAAAACGATTGCTTCTCCCAAAAAAGAGGGAGATATGTCACAAAAACATTTTAGTCCTCATGAAGGTTGTCATATAGGAGAATACTGACAAGGTAATTGATAATAAACAGTTTTTCCAGAATTAAAAATTTCGTGAGCCAAGGTGACTCAGTGCTCAGCTTGACCGCTCCCGGGTGAAAAGTGTATTCTGAATGTTTGCCGTGTTCTTCAGCTCTATAGTTTTAACAGAATTAAAAATTCGAAATATGTCACAAAATATATAGCAGGGAAAGCAAAATTAAAGCCAAAAAGGTACAAAACTGGTCCTTAAAGTTATAAAATGTAACTAAATCACACAATAAGTATTTTATCAATCATTTGATTTTTTTAAAGATTTTACACACTTGTAAGGGCACAAATTGAAATAAAATTAATTAAAATATATTCGAAAGAAAAGTTTGATGCGTTAATCAAAAATATTTTTTAAAAACCTTTACTCTCAGAAGTTCCGTATACTCAGCATACATTCAGCTCGCAGTGGATTCGAAATACAGTGTCACTGAAGACCCCCTCCCCCCCGTAGAGGAGCTGTGGGTTTGTTAAATGTGTGGATATTCAATGTCCTCCCGTTGACGTGGCATGGAAGTTTGGGGAAGGGGATATGTCATCTCTGATATCGTCCTCATCATCCGATCGTGGTTAAAATTTACAAAACCCGTCACCAAAAGCCTTCTCGTTGTTCACAGTGTGAGCTGAATTGAAATCAAATTACCCTACGTTTCTACATACTTCTTTTATCGATTAAATGTTATTAAATAAACGTTATCCAACACTATATTGCTCCTTAAAAGGAAAAAAAACGTTTGAAATGTAATAAGACATTCACAATATTTGAAAAAAATGTGACATATATTAATTCTAAAAACTGTCTACAGTAATTACGAGCATTTGTAAATTTCGCAATTTGTTATTGTTTAAATCTTTTATGAGATATAATGTAAAACAAGCAAACAATATTTATCATGTTTTACAAATGAGCTTTTAAAATATAATATCGTATCTAAATGTAGAAAATATTGTTAGAAGAGAAATTGCTTTTATTTGTAATTATTCTATGTTAAAGAGTTTTTTCAATACCATGATATTAAGATAAAACGCACTAGAATATTTAAAAATGTTTTTAAAAAAATACTTAAATGTACGTCTCACTTCTGTTCAAATTACTGATTACTTAAAAAAATTAAAAAATTAATTTTAATAGCTTTTAACATAGGTAAATAATATTTAATTATATTTCTTGAAATTATATATTTTATCACCCCTATTGCAAGAGTATTTTTTAATTCTGTAATATAATCAATTTTCATGAATATAAACTTCATGAAGTTTAAAAATAATAAAACAAATTCTTAAAGTCTTTAAATATTTGATAAAAGTATAGGTTCTGAAAGTTTGATACACAAAACACAACATTACGGGAACTGAAATTTAAAAAAATTAAAGAAAATAATTTTAGTAAATTAAAAATAATTATAATTATATAACTTTTCAAACAAAAAATTCAAATAGACAGATAACCACTAATTTAGACACGCATGTGGTAGTGTATGCTTTAAATTAGAGGCTGTAAAATAGTGTATGCTTAAAATTAGTGGTTATAAAATAGTGTATTGGTGTGGTTGTTAGGAGAGTGAGGTGCCATCTCTCTCAGGTGTCGTCCTCGTCACTTGACCATGGTTCAAAAGTACGCGGACCGTCGCCAAAAGTCCTCGTGTAGCTGAACAGAGTGCGACGTTAATATTCTCTCTTTCTCTCTATAAAATAGTGTACGTTTAAAATTACTCCGTAGGATTAAAATTACAAAATGTGGTTAAGAAATCCATTAGTTTTAATGTAAAATCATTTTTAAAAAGTTGAAAATACAGTGTATACCTGGACAATGTTTTTTGTTTTCTTGTTTAAATTGCAGATTTCTTTTAGACGGGTAAGATATATAAAATCAATAGATATTAGTTTCCAAATAGATTAATAGTTTTAATTTCCAAAAGAAGTGCGAATTATTACTTTTTAAAATAATATATAATGTTTATAAATTAAAAATTTTTTATGTAGTTTTAAAGTGTACATTAAAAGATGAATCTCTAGATTTAACGAATTCTTCATATAACAATTTTTTTTCTTGAGGTTTAGCTACCTTCGTTAAATACAAGTTCGACTGTATGTATGTATGTATATATATATATGTGTGTGTGTGTATGTATAGGTAGATAGATAGATAAATATAAACTTTCATATTTAACAAGTTTAATTACTTGAAAACAAAAAGAGCATTTCAAGTTTATCTTCATGGATGGCAAAATAGAAAACGCAATGGATGATACACAAGAAGAAACCACGAACTTCCAAGGAAGTTAGAAAATAATTATTTTATTCTTTTTTTCCTGAATGAATGTTAAAAGAAGTAAAACCATTTGTTAATAGAATTCTTAATTAAAAGTTTTCCTGTACAAATAAAAATTCGGCTATTTTAATTTAAATAGAAATAAACTAATTATTTTAAATATCTTAGCTGATTGGTTAACCTCAAACGTCTAATAAATTGAATGCTATTAGCGACGAACCTTGTAATTTTGAACCTCGGGCAACTGATGAAAACTACATTTGAGCTTGCACCTTTATAAAGCTTCTGCAACACGTCAAATCTCCAACATGCCCAAAATATAGCTCCTAAATCTACGTCTTAAAAATATAAATACCAATCGGATTCAATTTTTCCGTATCCACAAGCCTAAATACACTCTAAATTACACACACTATTAATACATAAATATAAATTTCTCTCTATATTTTAAAGTAACGCGACTCACTCGCTCACTCATCACAAGATTTCAAAAACTATTAAACTGACAGATTTGAAATTTTGTAGTAATGTTCCTTTTGCTGAATAGAGATCGACTAAGCTGGGCCGGTTTTGTGAAAATCAACTTTCTATGGAGATTGTGGAGGCTGTAGAGTTAAAAAAAATTTCCCGGTTTTTACCAATTAAATCTACAGACTTTGAAATTGGCAAGAATGTTCGTATCTTTGATTAGAGATCCGCTAAAAATGAAATCAACTACTAGGGAAGGGATACAGGAACTTAAATAATAAAAATATACTCCTGTTCCAAATACATTAGAACGTCATTTATCCGAATCAATTGGAACCGTACACTGTTCGGATAACCGAAAACCGAAAGCGATCCATGCAGTATATGAAACCGGACACTATACGAATATTGAAAATCATCACATGCGGAAAACGTGCTTAAAGAAAAAGCAAAATAGGTGCAAAATGTCGCAATTTTGCCTTTATTGTGGAAAATAATCACTTAGTTTTCACTGTACACTTCCTTGTTTCGCTACAAAATCTCTGATTCTCTTGAGCAGCAGTAGTTGAGTAAGACAGCACTGTGATTGTTGCTCGTACCACTCCATAGCTGTCTTTAACGCGGAAAACTCGTCAGCATTTGATGGACCCTTGCTACTTTCTTTGTTGTTGTTGTCCTCATCTTCATCCGTTTCATCGTCGGATTCTTCTTGCACGGAATCACAATCTCGTCATCATTTAGCATGTTTACCAAATCACACAACTGAAATTCCCCAAATATCCCTTACCTTAGGTTTTCCCCCGTCTCTTTTGGCCTCACGTGAAACAATTGTTGAGCATTGCACTGTTCGAAAACGTGTGACGGATCTACAAGCGGCTCTCACTAATTCCTTGGGGACTCTCTGAGGGAAACATTTCTTTCAACCAACTTTCACCGAAGGTAAGAAAACGTGATTATGCAAATTAAGTTTACTATATAAATTCTGTATTCGCGAATTTTGAGAGTTAGTGAAGGGAGGATTGTGAGTTATTGAAGTGAGAAGGACTTCTGTAGGACTACTGACTGAAAAAAGTTCAGGTATTGGGCGTATTATTTAAATAGAAGTTAGAAATTAAACTGCCAGGGTGGGTCTGAGATAATAACGAGCTTGTATGGGTTATCGTTGAAATTAGTTGAATGTCCGTAAATATTACCCCAGGCTAATTGGTCTCACCTTCGCTCTCTAATCATTGATCTAAATTATCTTAATTAGATTGTTATTGTGCCTGTGTTAATCCTTGGGACAAATAAACGATTTTAGTGAATCATGTCGTCTGATCAATTAGTTGCTCCCACACTTCTAGCCGTGTCCGAGAGTAGACAAGGGGATTACAAGGAAGTAGGAATAGCCAACACTACAAACATATCATGACTTTGGTCCGGATATTTGACGCTCCGGATAATAAACGTTTGGATAAAAGACGTTCTACTGCACTCAAGTCCTGTCCTATTTTTAAACCAAGAGGTAAAGGTTGAAAGAATATTTTTTAAAAATCGAAAGCTTAGTGCCAGGGTGCAGCGTATTGTAGGGGAGGGTTTGTGTGAGTTCAATTTCCCTCATATATTTTTAATTTTTATGGCAGCCGTTGATGATTTCGTCTACGTGCTTTCAAAATGTAACCCACCACCAATTAGAGAGGTCTGTGTAGGCCATTGACGCTAGAACTTAGGTAACCTAAAAGAAATATCTATTCATAAAATGTACTCAATGAAGCGGAAGGGGGGGGCAAAAGTCATACACACACTACTATGTACAGATTATTATATTATGTTTAAAACATATTTTAAAGGGATCTTGTTTCTCAATAATCTAGGTAATTTGACATTTTATTATACATATGGCTAAGATCTATTACCGTTTTTGTTGATTAAATTTACAATTTCTGCCTAAAATTGGTTTTTCGAAACGGCTGAATTATTGTGTTTAGCCTTTATCACTAAGAACCACTTATTTAAAGAGAATTAATTGTACTAATAGATGTCAAACATGTCGGAGAAAGTCTTTTCTGCACAAATCGCATTTGGAGCATTACTGATTGGAGTGACAATAAACCGAAAATGACCCGAGACGTTTTTTGTCGAAAATAGGACACAATATCTTACAGATAATCGTAATGCGTCCTTCCGACACCTCAATTACTTATGTAACAACAGAAAAAATTGAAAGAATGTGGAATGAATTTTGAGTGTCTTTTTTCCTTTTTTTTTTTTGTTTGTTAATTTTTTTCCTGCTATTTTTCCTATCGCTTATGAAGACGTTAGGGAATGATGGTGACAGGTAGCAATTGTTCTCAAATATAAAGACTGTTATTAATTATCGACGGCATCAAAAATTAATATTGGGGTGCAATGTAATTTTTTTTAGCAAAATAGGATTTATTTTATTTCAATTTCAGCGTAATTGTAATGTGTCAATAAAGAGATAAAATACTTTGGTATTAGATGTCTTTGTGCTTAGAAGAACGCTTTACATTTGTGTGTATCAAACGTTTTCTGAATAAATTTAGCAATTCGAAAACCAATTAATGAGTTATTGAATAATAATGAACAGTTATGAATTTTTAATTCCAAAATCTGAATTGATAACAGACAGAATATTGCTGTCTGTAATTAATTATGAATATTATTCAAACATTTATGTTTATTGTAGCCTTTTATTCAAACATTATGCATGGAGTGTTTCACTTAACTGAACTCACACTAAAAAAATGTATTAAAGATTTACTTAAGGTATCCAATTGGTTTAAAAATTAATCATTTTGATTAAAAAAAATTTAATTTTTAGTCTATTTTTGTAGCCTGTTTAATAAGCTTTCTAAAAGTATTTTACTTTGAGTCAATTAGAAAAATCGTTACAGCTGTTTTTGTTTGGGTAGTATTTTATTGGGGCCTAAATCAAAACCGGAAATGTGAGTTTTCGGTTATTTTCACCCACAAAATACGGTTTTAATTCATTTAAAATACCATAACGAATTATTTCATGTTTAGTAAACTTTTTTTCACTTTATAAAAGAAGTTTTTGTATTACGATGTATTTTTCTTTCAAATTTTCAACAGTTAACTGATTGCAATGTTTGTTTAAATTTAAAAGAGTTGCTATATTTTCATCAGTTGCGTTCAAAACAAGAGCTCTTTAGATCTTTTTTTAGCAGCACTTTTATATATAGTTATTTTTTATTAAGTTAAAATTATCATGCCAAAAACAAGATCAGAGAGGTCAAAAAAGACGAGATTTCCAGAGAGCAGAATTTATTGGAGATACGTTGAAAGAAAAATAATCAGATCTTTCGAACTCAGTTATTAATTCTATTTAAAAGACTTATATGGATCTTTGCCATCAAAATCTCCGGACAAAATGTCTTCACGGAAAAGCTCAGAGCTGCAATGAAAGTTTTAACAATGTCGTGTGGAGTAAGTTACCATCCCAAAAGATACCGTTGTTGAACTACAAACTTAGGGATTTATATTGGAATAATACTTTTTAATTTTTGATTTGTTGATCTATTACCTCTACTTCATAAGTTAGGATTGGAATTAGGGCCTGAAATAAAGGGCTATTTTTTGATACCTCGACAATACGAGAATTGTTTATTTAACAAGGCATTCTAAACCAGATAAGAAACTATCTCGCGAAAAAAGAAAGGTCCTTAACCAATGTAAGACTCTGAAGTATGAGTTTTAGGAAGGCACTACGTGCAAACCTAGAGAGTTTTAATACCTTCCTAAATCTTTAAAAAGTTTTATTACAAATATAAACTTTCTGAAGAATGTTATTTTTGTTCACAATAGCTCACGGTAACAGTGATAACTCTTATAATAATTAAAATATTCTTACGAAATTTCTTGAGTTAGTTTCTTGTGTTATAATAAATGCCGTGTGCTAAAATCTAAGGGTAATTTTGTAATTAAATTACTTTTTAATGTAATTTTATACGAAAAAAGTTTTTTCAAAGAAAATTCTTGTTTTTTCATGTCGAACACCTGTATTTGATAATTTTGTCGAAAAACTTGAGTTTTTTAGTACATAGCATAGTTAAACATTAAAGAATTGTATTCCTACAAAATTTGTATTTGTTTTGTGATATAGTTTTTCAGAGGTGTTAGCAAAGGAGTAAATTTGAGTTATATTTTGGCTCAGATTTCTCAATATTTTGAAAAATAATTTTTCAAAAAATTGTTTTTGCTGGATTTTTATAGTTTTGCAACATACTTACTTAAAAAAAATTAAACAATTATTTAAGTCAGATTTTAGAAAATTTTCTCCGAACCCGATCAGATACCTTAATTTGTGATCTCTACACTGATGCTCCCTGGCAGGTAGACTGCTATCCATTTTATAGATTTCTTTTCTAGTGAGATTTCTTCTAAAATCACCCGTTAAACCTTTCCCTAAATCGCCATGCTTACATTTAGTAATTCACCACTTATAGCTGTCTTACTTATCCTCTCTACTTGTACTCATGTTATCCTTATTTCCTGTTTCTATTCACTACACTTCTGTTTATATAGTATTTCCCATTGACATACAAAATGGCTCCTTTACAAGATGAGATTCTCATATCAATGCCATAGAGAGATCCTGTAGGTTGAGTAAGAGAAATACTCAGAGAACTCACTATAAAAACAATATTAGAGTATAATAGACCAGCGAAGAGATTCAAACATTCACAGGATAAAATGCACATGAAAAAGAAAATCTCAGCCTGCATATATATAACAATAATAAGACATATAAAGAGTTAATAGACAAATTAAATATCGTATACATATATACATACGTATACATTCGATTGATATTTAAAATTGCAACACTGTGAAGAAGGGAGGATACATACGTCAAAATCGCATGAACGGACGAAGATGCTGAGATATACATGCAAATGATTATAATTTACGAGCAATTTTGAGCGATCCAGGATGGAGATAAGAAATTTCAAATGGTTTTAAAAAGAAGTTGCGCAACTAGTTTTTCATTCGGAAATTACATTTGAATATTGTATATTTGTGAGAAGAATCTATTAAGCCTCTTATAAGAAGTAGAAATGGCTAACATATACATAACGAAATACGACAGCGGCAAGATCGTAGCCAATGGGTGAGTGATTTTGGGGTTTATTGGCGCAAGAGCCGATTTCGGCTATACTGCGCCAAACATTTGTTTTAATATCTGTGGTCTAGACGGGAAGAGAATGAAAGAATGAATTGAATGAGAAGAAAGAGGTTCGAAAATAGAGAAGGATCACTAGGGTACCCCGGGTTCGTGAAGCCCATGTTTACCAAAGACAGTAAACCCCGTGGGAAAAGGAAAAGATCACTAGGGCACCTCGGGATTGTGACACCCGTACTCACCTAAAGAAGATGAGCCCCCTGAGGGGGGTGGCCTATGGATAGTGAGGTTTATCGTTCAGTAATTTTGCTACTTTTTCTTTTCTTTGATCGAAATTCAACGACTGTCATTCAAATAGGGAATCAGGAGGGTCAAACTAAACTCTAGGTAGGATCTCCAAAGCCTCCCATCATTAACGCCCTAGTGGGCAGACATATTGCCAGTTCAGTTTTGCAGGATCTGACCGCCACATCATGGACATTGAGTCTGGAAGTGGGCTTATTCGCAGCTCGCAAAGTATTCTCTTGGATAATGCGATGACTCGTTGCTTAGCTGCCAAAGGCACCAGATGTGTGTAAAGTTTTTGTAAGAAGTTATTATTCTTTCTACCCTCTAACCCAGCTAGATGTGTGAGAGGAACTAATTGATAAGACGATATGATGCCCTTCAATTGTTTATTTGTCACAATATTCCTCATAGATACAATAATAATTCAATTAAGATAAATTTTATCAACAACTGGAGGACTAAGGTGAGACCAGATAGCGTGGGGACAATATATACGACCATTAAAATGTATTCCTACGATAACTTTTACAAAGCTCGTTTTTACTTTGATAGTGCGCTAATAATTTAACTCTCTAACTTCTACTTAAAATAGGAGTACAGTACCTGAACTCTTGCAATTCTTTAACTACTCAACGCCACCTTGAACCCTAATAGGTGACTTCAGCACTTCGAGATTTCAACTTCACGCGTCGTACACTGTTTACTTACTACTGCCGAATTGCTAGCTTCTCATTAATTCACTTCACATCCGAGCTATCCTCACTTCAGTAATCTTTAATTCTCACTTCATCAACTTTTTAAAACTCGCGAATACAGAATACATACAATAAACTTAATTTGCATAAACATGTTTTCTTCTCTTCGGTGAAAGTTGGTTGAAAGAATTCTTCCCCTAAGGGAATCCCTAAGGAGTTAGTAAGAGGACGCGTATAGATCCGTCCCAAGTTTTGAACCCAGTATATCCCCACATTGAGTACAAATTTAGTCATGTTTTATTCTCACTTTACTGTATACTTCACTATAAATAAAGTTTTGTTATTTGGTTTTCTTCCTGGAGTTGCAATTTTAATGGGCAGCAGTGTATATAATATGTTGAAAATCCTTGGCACATTTGAAACCAATAGTGATATCGGAAAAAACTGGAGCACTGAGAAGTAAATGCGTAGATATTTGATCAATGTATTTATATGAAAAGTAATACTCGCCTTTAAGTTTATTTTAAAGAAAAGAAAGAGGAACAGAAAAATAAAATGATTTCTAGAAAATAGTACCCAAACAGTATAAGACTGTGAAAATGTGTGTCCAAACAATGCTTATATTATTCGCACGAACATACCTGTGTGAATCACTGTATTTCAAAATGAGATATGTAAATAATACATTTTTAGAAACCAGGGCTTACTTATTCTGGTCTGGATGACGTCTTAAGAATAGAATGCAACTGTTACAAATCTGAACTATATCAGATCGTTAAATAAGAGTTCCTAATATAAAAGTTGTAATACTTGTATGTGTTATATATCGTAGCACTTATGTTGTGGCCCGTAAGAAAGTTTTCATGTGTATGTGAGAAAAAAGAATGAGAAGAACTGATCTATAGAGTAGGAGAGGCCACCAGCACTTATTAAGGAAAAACATTAAAATTAAGTTCTCAAAATAAAATAAGCAAATGCGTAAATAAAATGCATAACAAATAAAAAAATATGTATAATTCGTGGAGTTCCTGATATTGTGACATGATATTAATTTAATATAGTTTTGATTATTAATTAAAACTAATTTTAATAGATATGCTGGGTGTTATGAATGAGAATGAGACTTTAGATTTTGAGTTTGATGTAGAATGCAATTATGAATTGTATAACGAACGGATTTTCACTTACCGCCATTTTCCATGCTAGGCGTAGGAACACTGTGGAAGTATTTCTTATGACGCTGAATGAAAGATATATAAATGAAGATTATGAATGACTAATAGCAAGGTTCAATGATTTCACAAGTCGACTTTTCATGTATATTTTTACTCCACACACACACTCATGCCTTTACATGTAGGATAAAAGAAAAACATTACACTAAAACATAATCGCAAGAATGGCGACCAGTACAACCGAATCATCCGAATGGAATGTCGTTTTCCCCCGAAATCACTCCAGATACTAGAAAACCAAGTCCAGTTCGTGGCGCCATCTCTGGACGGCGAAAGGAGTCAACTATTCTTAACATCCTCCGGGGGGCGGGAAGATGTAGTCGATGGTGGTAGGGGCAAGACTGCAACTTGAGAGACTGGTCTTGTCATGACTCCACGTGAAGTCTGTATAGTGACGACACGGCATATTCCGTCAGCTCCAGGATGTGTGGCCACAATCCTTCCGGGAGTCCACCTGGTGCTGAAAGAGGCTGGATTCTTGATTAGGACGAGGGATCCTACCGTGAAGTCTTTCTGGCCCTGCATCCATTTGGTTCGGGACTGCAAGGTGTTGAGGTAGGAGAGCTGCCAGCGAGACCAGAACATCTTTTTCAACTTCATCAGAAGAGACCACCTAGAATGAAGACTCAGAGATTGGTTAGTTAGACTGTGATCAGGGAGTTCAAGCAAGGGACACCCGATAAGAAAGTGTCCGGGTGTTAACACCTGGAGATCCTTAGGGTCTGATGATAGCGGATAAAGAGGACGTGAATTTATGCACGCCTCGATTTGGCACAGGATTGTAGCTAACTCTTCAAAGTTCAGCACAGCCGCTTTTAAGGTTTTGAGCAAATGATGCTTTGTGAGTTTGACTGAGGCTTCCCACACACCTCCGAAATTTGGTGCATATGGAGGAATGAAGTGCCACTGAATGTTTTTGCTTGACGAATAGTCCTGGACATTAGAGTTGTGAAGTAATTTAAACAAGTCCTTCAAGTAAGCTGAAGCACCAACGAAATTTGTACCGTTGTCAGAATAAATGTCTGATGGATAGCCACGGCGTGACACAAATCGACGCAGTGCTGACAAAAATGCTGCTGCTGATAGCGAAGATACGAGTTCAAGGTGCACTGCTTTAGTACACATGCAGATGAAGAGGCAGATGTACGATTTGAAGTTGCTGGCCTTGCGAGTATGTTGGCACTTTGTCGTGATAGGTCCAGCAAAGTCAATGCCTACTTTTTCAAAAGCACGACAAGGGGTGATTCGTTCGATGGGTAGATCACCCATCATTTGAGAGACTGGCTTCGCTACAAGCTTAAAACAGTCTACGCAGTTGTGTAGTTCTTTTCTGACAGCTGATTTACCATTAGGTATCCAAAACTGCTGACGAATGAGGGATAAGACTAGTTCCTGCCCAGCATGGAAATTGACCCTATGAAAATGTCTAATGATTAGACTTGTAAAGTGATTATTTTTTGGTATGAGCATAGGATGCTTTTGTTCAAATTTAAGAGTTTGTTGGAGACGAAGACGTCCTCCGACACGAAGAATTCCTCAGAGTCAAGGAATATATTCAAAGACTGAAGGTTGCTAGATTTGGGAAGAGGCTTGTTACATTTCAAGAGATTAAGTTCTGTATGGTATTCTCCATTTTGTAACAATTTGACTACCTTTTTGATTGAGGTTTCTAACTCATGTGTATATAAAGGCCCAGTAACTTTGGACACTGATTTGGAATTATGGTAGAATCTGAATATCCATGCAACAGTCCTAATTACTTTCATGTACGAGGAAAACTTATCCAAGAAACTAAGAGAATTATCAACACCAGTTGAAAGAACAACAGAGTCACTTAATGATTCAGACTGATCAATAGGAACAAGTGGAACTGGCTGTTCAGAGAAAGGAAGAAATGAATTGGAAGAAGGATGGAAATCATGAAGCCATTTTGGACCAGTTACCCACTCTGAATTTTCAAGAAGTTGTTTCGGGTAGAGGCCTCTTGTTGCCCAATCTGCCGGGTTTAATTTTCCCGGAATGTGATGCCAAGATTCTTTTGAGGTTAGTGTATGAATTTTCCCAACCCTGTGTTGCACAAATTGATTTCCTTTTACAGGTGGATTATTTATCCAACTCAGTGTAATTGTTGAGTCACACCATAAATAAGTATCGTGAGTGATGTTAAGAGATCTCTTAAATGTATCTAGAAGTTCAGCCAGAAGCAGAGCACCACAAAGCTCTAATTTAGGTAATGATATTGTTTGTACAGGTGCCACACGAGTTTTTGAAACCATTAAGAATAAGTGTGGCGAATCAGAAACAACACGTAAGTATATTACGGCTGAATATGCCTTTGAGGAGGCGTCACAGAACCCATGAATTTCACAGTGTTTAGCATTTAGTGTTTGAACATATCTGGGAACTTTTATTTGTTTGAGGCATGAAATTTCTGCTTGAAACCGATTCCATCGATTAAGAATGTCTGATGATATCTCATCATCCCAGTCAAGCCCTGCCTTCCACAGGTCTTGAAGAATAATCTTTAAAATTATAGTTGAGGGAGAGACAAACCCCAAAGGATCAAAGATGCGTGCGATGATTGATAGCATCTGTCTCTTTGTGGATACCTGGTCGGGTAAGACTGCTCTTACTCTAAAGGAATCCTCGTTTAGATCCCAGAATAAGCCAAGAATTTTCTGGGTGGACTCATCATCAAATGAATGTGAGGAAATATTTGTCTTTAGACTGTTTGGTAAGTCTGACAAAACCTCTGGATGAGTGCATGACCATTTTCGCAGCTCAAATCCACCGGCTGACATTAAATTTTGCAGTTCGTGAACAATTTTCCTAGCCGAGTCCAATGAGTCAGCACCGGCTAACAAATCGTCAACATAGAAATGATCTTTTGCGAGCTTAGCTGCCTGTGGAAAACGATGTTTTTCATCCTCACATAATTGTTTCAAAGTTCGGATGGCAAGAAATGGGGCACAAGATGTACCATAGGTAACTGTATTTAATTTGAAAATCCCTAATGGTTCCTCTGGAGACTTCCTCCAAAATATTTGTTGAAAGCATACATCATCTTGTGATATTAATATCTGTCTATACATTTTTGCAATGTCAGCAGAAAAAGCAATTGGGAAGAATCTGAATTTAAGTAAAGTTAGAAAAATGTCTGACTGTAGTTTTTTACCAGTCAGCAGAATGTCATTCAAAGAATTTCCATTTGTACTTTTGAATGAGCCGTCAAACACCACCCTTAATTTGGTTGTGGAACTATTATCATTAATCACACCATGATGTGGTAAGAAATAATGTGGAGATTTTACATCTGATGCGAGAGGCGTCATGTGACCAAGGTTTTGGTATTCCTCCATAAATTCTGTGTATTGTTCCTTTAATTGATTATTAGAGTGAAGTTTTCTTTCAAGAGAATAGAATCGTTTTAATGCACCCTCCTTACTATCTCCAAGACTTGAATCATCTCTAAATGGCAGTTTTAGAATATATCTACCATCAGCATTACGAATATGAGAATTTACGAATATAGACTCACATAGCTCATCCTCATCCTTTGACGGAATTTCCTTAGGAACAGATTCAAGTTCCCAAAATTGTTTCAAAGAATGGTCTATGTTTAAAAGGGAGTGACAGATTAGGGATGAATTTTGATTATATGGTGTATTTATGGTACCTGACAATAAATGACCTAATTTTGTTGGCAATGCTGATGGGGTACCTTTGGGTCCCATTATAGGAGTCCCTGAAATTATTGTCATAAAAACATCAGCACCTAGAAGAATGTCTATTTCATTTTCAATATAAAACGTTGGATCAGCAAGAGTTAGATCTTTGATATGAGGCCACTCATGATATTTAATTGGAAAGTTTGGCATAGCTGAAGTGACTTTCGAGACTAACAAAGCTTTTACTTGAAATTTATCAGAGGAAACACAAGAAAAAAATTCCAAGTTTGTCGAATATAACGAAGTTTCAGCAAATGTTTCATTTACACCTACTAATTTATGATTGGTGTGTTTTAATGGCAATTTTAAGCGATCAGCACATTGCTTGGAAATTAAAGAATTTTGAGAAGCATTGTCTATCAAAGCACGGCAAGTTATTTGTTGACCATGTTTAGATTTAACATTTATTAATGCTGTGGACAACAATACGTGACCTTCTGCCAATTGTGTGCAATTGTTAGACACTGTCACAACAGAATTTGCTTGAGTATCTGCTGAAGGACTGACTGAATATCTGTGTAATAATGTATGGTGTCTTTCAGAACAGTTTTTACAAGAGAATCCTATTCTACATGTGTCAAGCCTGTGGTTACTCCTCAAACAATTGGTACATAAATTATTGTTCCGTACCACTTGCCATCTTTCATTTACATTCATAGAATTAAAAGTTGGACATTTGAATAAGGCATGGCTTTGACAACATAGAATGCAATTGTTACTTTGACCAACATCTAATTTTACCCCTGATTTTACTTGGTTACATTTGACAACAGTAGTATTTACATTTGATTTGTTAAAGGAATATAATGGTTTAACATTACCTTTCTTAATGTCAGGTTTTACAAAGTTTAACTCATTCAGACCACGAGCTTCTCTTTCAATGAAAACTCTAAATTCCTCAAGAGTGGGAATTTTATTAGTTTCCAAAGATAATTCCCACCGTTGACTAATACATACATCCACTTTTGAAATGAGAAAATTTATTATGATCAACTCTGTTAATGAATTTGTTTCTAAATCCAAAGTTTTTAAATTTCGAACGACTTCATTGCAAATATCTATTATTTCCAAAAGCAATTTTGAAGTATTTGCCCTGGATATCTTAATACTAAATAGCTTATTTATTTGGCTAAGAGCTAATTGTCGCTTGTTTTCATACCGACTGCACAGTATATCCCAACAGTTCTTAAGATTGTCCACAGTAATTGCAAAACCCCGAATTAATTTGGCTGCATCCCCGCGAACAGAAGCCTGCAGATATTGCAATTTTTCAAGATCACTTATTGATTTGTTATCTAAAATCGAAGACTTAAATAGCTCTTTGAATGAAATCCAGTTCTCGCAATTTCCATAAAAATGCGGAACTTCAAGTTTTGGTAAATTAACTACTGAAGATTTTACATGAATACTATTTTTTACTTCCTCAAACTCAGATTTTTGTTCAAGGTCAACAACCCAATTGAATAACATATCTTTATATTTCATATAAATGTCAAATGATCATCACTTTCATGCGTTGACAATTCACCGAATATTTCAGTTAATCTATTTTCGTATTGCAACACTTGGGTTTTTAAAACACGTATGCGTGATTTATTATCATCGCATTTATTTATTCTACTTTCAAAAACTTTTAATTCTTTTATAATTAAATCAAATTTACCACTATTTTTCGACTGTTTTGGAGCCATGATTTATGAATGAAATTTTAAAATTCTACACAAAATACACAACTATACCAATAATAACAAATGCCTACACAATGCAAATACACAACTATCAAAAAATATTTATACAAAATAGAACAAAAGAATAAGTCTAGAATCAAATAATAAATAATATCAATCAGAATGTATAAGAATACTTCAAGAATTCGTATCAGAATAAATGCACTAGAATAAGAATATCGAGTATGAAACGAATAATATTAATCAGAATGTATAAGAATACTTCAAGAATTCGTATCAGAATAAATGCACTAGAATAAGAATATCGAGTATGAAACGAATAATATTAATCAGAATGTATAAGAATACTTCAAGAATTCGTATCAGAATAAATGCACTAGAATAAGAATATCGAGTATGAAACGAATAATTAAAATAACAAAGACTAATCACATCAATTAACTCCGCGACTCGACGGACCACATGTTATGAATGAGAATGAGACTTTAGATTTTGAGTTTGATGTAGAATGCAATTATGAATTGTATAACGAACGGATTTTCACTTACCGCCATTTTCCATGCTAGGCGTAGGAACACTGTGGAAGTATTTATGAGCTGAATGAAAGATATATAAATGAAGATTATAATCTAATCACTTCAATGATTTCACAAGTCGACTTTTCAATGTATATATTTACTTCACACACACACTCATGCCTTTACATGTAGCGAAAAAAGAAAACATTACACTAAAACATAATCGCAAGAATGGCGACCAGTACAACCGAATCATCCGAATGGAATGTCGTTTTCCCCCGAAATCACTCCAGATACTAGAAAACCAAGTCCAGTTCGTGGCGCCATCTCTGGACGGCGAAAGG
>BMAO01000352.1:0-20072 GCA_019973975.1 Trichonephila clavata | reverse complement strand
AATTACAAAAAGCTGATTAAATCTATACCAAGACGTTTTAAAGTTGTTGTGGACATTAAAAGATATCCTACTAAGTATAAATTAAGAAAGAACTACAATATTTAAAGCTACGTTGAGATTTTTGTTAAGTGTACGAAGACTTTTGTAGCGTAATTTTTCAGTAGCTTTTGAGTATTAATTTTAAAAATAATATAGTTATGCTATTTTTAAAATATTGATTATGTCATTCCTTTAAGAACAAGTTGCAGATATCATAAAAAAAATTACAATTTCAATATATTAACTTCTATTAGTTGAAAACATTAACTTTGATAGAAAATTGCAACTGTAGAATACTTTTGTGGTCTACTGTATATATCTTTATATATAAATATACGTGTCACAGTGTTTGTCCGCAATGGACTCCGAAACTACTCAACCGATCATAATATAATTTTGCGTACTGTGTGTCATTTCGTTCAACTTAGAACATAGGATGGTTTTTATTTCAATTAATCACGCCATAATTTTTTTATTGCCGGAAATGTGAAGAATCCAAAAAATCGTTGCCAGATTCCCGTAAGGGAATAATCGCAAAATGTGGCATTGCTCATGCGTCTGTGGAAGCAGATATTACAAACCAAAATGCACGAAAATTAGATGCCTGGCGTATTTCGGGGTGTGGAATCCGATTTTAGAGTCAGTTTCCAAAAATAACCGTAACTTTGCCGGATAAAGCGGCCCGACCGTATCTTAGACACACCATAACAGGGGCTTGCATTAAAAGCCTTAAATCGTGAAAACTTGGACCCTGGCGTACTTCAAAATGGATAATCCGAATCTGATATCCAGTCTGAGAAATAACTGTAACTTTGCCGGATAATTCAAGACGACCATTTACTACACAAACCGTGGCAGGAAAAGTGCGTTTCTGTTATAATTCGGGATGGTGAACGAGAGTTTGAAATTGAATTTTAGAAATTCCTGTAACTTTGCCAGATAATGACGGACGTCCCTAATGCCCCTTCCAGGGACTGAACTTGCCAGCTCAGGGGAAAAGTAATTTCCAGTTGCATCTAGGGGAAACGATAATTTGAAATTATATTTCAGAAACTCCACTAAACTTGCCGGATACTGTCTTAATTAGGAGAAAAGGCAAATGATTCGAGTTCCGCGCGTCCGGATTTTCATTATCTCTAGCGACTGAACTTGCTCGCGCTGGAGCATCAAAAGTCAGCTCCGTGTGCATTTCGGAGTGTGAAAATAGAATCTGAAATTGAATTTTTGGAGTTTCGATAACTTTGCCGGATAATGCCAGTCGACCGTATTTTAGACACACCGTAGCAGGGACTTGCCTTAAAAGCCTTGGATCATGAAAACTTTGTCATTGTGTATTTCAAAACGGATAATCTGAATCTGATATTCAATCTGAGAAATAACAGTAACTTAGCCGGATAATTCAGGATGACCGTCTTTTACGCAAACCGGGGCAGGAGCACACCTTAAAGTCTTGGCGTGGGAAAAGTGTATTCTTGGTGTAATTTGAGATGGTTTAAGCGAGTCTGAAATCGAAATATAGAAATTCCTGTATTTTTGACAGATAATGCCAGGGGATCGGAATATTCTCGAACAGCAGTACCAGCCTATCTTGCCGACGTAAAGTGAGTGAGTGAGTGAATATTAACGTCGCACTTTTCAGCTACACGAGGGCTTTTGGCGACTGACGCGTAATTTTGAACCATGGTCAAGTGACGTGGACGACACCTGAGCTGGCACGCCCTCTCCTAACTACCACACCACACCAAAGGGAGGACGTTTGAGCTCTCGACAGATTTGACATGAATCGCTCCCCTACACGGCGGGTTTTCAGTGGTACTGGGCTCGAATTCATGACACGCTAGCCATGATCCGATGCCTTGACTACTTGGCTACCGCGGCCACTGCAGACATAGAGACGAAAAAGTGGATCTTATTGTATTTCGAAACTGGCGATCCGATACATATATTCTCAATCCAATTCAATATAATCTCATATCTACGTCAAATAATGCCAGACGAAAGTATTTTGCACGAACTGGGGAAAAGCTTGCTTTAAATTCTTGAGGAGAGAGAAATTCTTTCCTGGTGTTTTTCTGGATGGGAAACAATAATAATATCAAATCGGATTTTAGAAACTCCCGTAACTGTGCCGGATAATGCCGACCGTCGTAATGTCCCCTTCAGAGACTGAACTTACAGGAGCAAGGGCGTCGAAAGTGGGCATCAAGTACTTCTCGGGGTGGGAACGAGAACCTGGATACGGATTTCAAAAGCTTCGGTAAATTTTCTGGATATTGCTGGAATGAGGTCAAATGGCTTTGTGTTCGAGTTCCACCTCCGGATTTTCATTCCCTGTAGCAACTAAACTTTCAGGTGCAGTCGAGCGAAAATATGATTGCAATAGGGGAATTGCATCTTCGTGCATTGTTGTCACTGTGTTAGATGGCGGGAAAACAGCACATTCCACATCAGCTGCCATTGAACATTCTTAAAATACAATATGAAATGTGTACCATTGAAAAAAGAGTGGATTGGCTACAGTATTGCAAATGAATTAAATCATGTTCAGGGATAAGTGTACCATGATCCATAAACATTCACTCAAAGCATTACATAGAGCTTTGCAAGATTTAAATGGCAACGAGAGAATATTTGGTGTTGTTGCTGTATTAGTGTCTGATGATTTCCGACAGTTATTAACAGCCATTACACGCTCTACTTTTGCTCACGAGATTAACGCCTGTTTAAAACAACCGTTTTGATGGCGAAACGTGGAAACACTTCGACTGACCATAAACACTCGAGTACATTTGCAAAATGATCAATCTGAGCAAATATTTCCTAACCAAATACTGAATTTCGTAAACGGTGAAGTAGACTTCATACCAATACATAATGCATGAAATACCCAGACGATTTCTGTAATGTTCTTTAGGCAAAAAGGAACTGATTGAGAGTGTCTTTCCGGATGTACTGTATAATTATCTTGATAATTATTGCCTCTGTAATCCTGTTACTTAATCAGAAAAAATGTTGATATTGTGATGAAATAAACCTTCAGACACAAGTTTGTTGCCAGTTGATAAAACGTTTTTTAAGCCAATCGACACTATTGTTGATAAAAACAAAACCGTAAATTTTTCAACCAAGTTTTTGAATTCTCTAGATATATCAGGAATGTCACCACACAATCTTCGGTTGGTTCCCTGGTTTTTATCTGCGTAACTTAAATTCACCTAGATAATGCAACGGTGCACGTTTGATCAACAAAAAATTATACCGGGAACTTCTTGAAGTAAACATTTTGACTGCAAAGTTTGAACGAAAATTCGGTTCTGCTACTACGGAATTTGTTGCCAAGCGTATTCCTCTGATACCGTCAGAATCTCTAATACCATTCAAAATTCTTCAATTCCGATTAGTTTGGCTTTCGCGATGACCATAAATGAATCTGAAACCCGAACAATATTCATTTGATACTTGGACTTAGAAAATCCATGTTTCTCGAATGGGCAACTAGATGTTACATGCTCACGTGTGCGGAAACCGTTGAATCTATTTGAGTTAACAAAATACGGGTTACCGAAAAATATTGTGCACCGATTAGCGATTAGTTGTATAAAATTATTATTTGTTATACTTTAAAATGATAAAATAATTTAAAAATTGCAAAGAATCGACGTTATTCACCACATTTATAAAATTAATCCTTCATATGTTGTTACTTAACGACTTCGTTAGTAATTCATGCATTATACTACACTCAAGTAGGAGATGAATGAAATGCAAAATTAAAATAATTTGTTGTTTTATACTTTATTTCAACCCTCCAAAATTGGAAATGAAGATTAATTGGACTGCATTGAATAGCTTAGAATAATATTGAACTAAAGTATTCAAACAAAGCCACAGCAACGCGTGGCCCGGGTCCGCTAGTATATATATATATATATTACATTTCATGGCAGTTTTAAGCATGTTTTTAATGCATGAATTAAAATAGTTTAGGATTTAAAAGAAATTAGGATTGTTTATTTAAAACAAACCCTCGATTTTCATCAAATTAAAAAATTAATCGTCATTCAACTCTGAATAAGGATACAACAAGTTTTTTTCTTCTTTTTTTTTTGTCATTTAGTGTATGGAATATATATCCTTAAGGTATCGCTGACTACGTTTGGAACAGTGATTTTGAAAGAGTGTATCAGACTCGTTCCTACTCTGTGCTAGTTTGATATTCTGGGTCTACGCGCTTTGTTGTTTATGTTCAACAAGATGGACGAATAACATTACAATATGGTTACCTTAATATTTTTAACATCTGGCAATGTGGTTGCCATGGGTTAAACAATTTTTATTGGCTTTTTCTCGTGCTAACCCCTTTTATTTTCAGACGATTTTAATTCAATTTCTTTTGCAATTTAACCATTTTGATAGCATTTACTCTATCTAGCAAAATTTTATTTTATTATTTTTTAGACTACGGATATTTCTAGTATAATAGGTGAGTACTAGGATATTTTTTTAAAGAAGGAGTGTGTTGTTATGCTTTTAATTATTACTATAAATATATTGTGCATTTTTCACTTTATTTTACTTAATTTTTTTTTACCGTTCCTTGTTCGATGAAATTCGTTGAAGGAACTTGCAGTTTTTGGAACATAGCACGTTCGCAGTACTCTTTATTTGATATTCATTATGAGTGTATAACTGAATAATTTTTTGATACATACGAAAGAAATTGTTTTAAGGTATTATTGCTTGAAAAAATTACTTAAATGCAATGTTTTTCCTAAAAAGGAAGAAGAATGACATTTTTTCAAAACGTTCTTCTTTTATTAGAAGGTGCTTCGATAGAATATTATTTTGCTTTCGTACAGCTATAACGTTTTTTAAGAACCTGAGCTAGGATCTCTTTGAAAAATACACATTATTTTCAGAATTAAACATTATTTTTAACTGAAATAATAACTAGGGTTTTCTGTCAAAATTTCTCTACTGTGATGGGTTAAAATATAAATAAATCCACTTATAAGTTATATATTTCAAATTCATATTTCAGACTCTCTGTACATAAAAGTCTTTTAGCCATATATATATATATATATATATATAATATACAAATTTTTTTTTGTAATTATGGAGACATTTTTCATAAAAGGAGAATGTTTTGAAAATTCTTTCATTTTTTCTTCATTTTTTGATTAAAAAAAGGAGTTTAAATAATTTTTTATTATAATAAAATTCTAAAAACTACTTTACATGTATATCCTAATTAATGAAAGCAAAAAAATATGTACACTTTATCAAAATCATGTTTCCGTACACCTTAAGTAAAAAAATAGTATATTATGAATCAAGCATTAAAGGAAATTTTATGGAAATACTGCGGACGGGGCATTTCATATAATATTATAACTACGATGCATATTTAGAAAGCTTATAACTGATTGCTGCTTGAAAAATTTTAATTGCAAGAAGTAATATATTCATCATGTAAAAAACATGTTAATTGTGTGAAAAATATTTAAAAAATCAAACAATAAAGTAAATCAAATTATAAATGATTAATGTACGTAAATTTTTTTTTTGTAGAACCCGTCATAAACTTAAGACTTTTTAACACTGGTATTCTTTTGATTACTTGACGAAAATAATTATTGAAAATACGAAACACTTTTTAAAAATACTGTGTTTTTGAAATTTACTGTAAAATAATATATTATGGATTTATTTTCTGATCACTCATTACAGACAACTGTTTATTTAAAAGTACGTTGTCAACATTTCAGCACCAATAACACACAAATGTTATTCAAATATTAAAACCAAACGAAAGCATACTTTAGAATAAAAATAAATTTTAATCCACTTACTTGCATCTCCCAGAATCAATATCTTAAAAACAACTTTTGGATTGTTCGTCGTCATTCTTTGTCACATTATTATATCACCTTTATTGAAATTTATTTCTTAAGCAAAAGCGTATTCAATGGTTCAAAATTTTATACTATCTCTATAAGTTACCATAAAAATATAAGTTGTTTCTCAAAACGCGCAAAAATTCCAAACTTCAGTTGATCTATAATGTACAGATATTTTAATCGATATATTCCACTTTGCATAGAATCTAAGTAGATTACCTGTAGTAAACCAATGCTTCGAAAGCTGATCTCATCCTTCGATTACTTGTCTCTGATTAAGAACAAAGGTGTCATTTATTGATTATGAGTATCAGACACACAATGATATTAGATCTCTGATATCATACGCCCATCGCCAAAGATAGAGTTCGTAAGCGTCACTGTGAGAGAAGAGTTAATTTAAACTAACATTTTGCTTAGAGACGTGTCATATGTATATATTTTAAATTTTAAAATATTTTGTTTGTTTGATTTGCATTGCGTTATAGTTTTTGTTTAGAGGAAAAATAAGTACTGTTTATGCAATGCGAAAATGCAGTTCTAAAAAAACATCACGCACTATTGACGTCGCATCGTATAAGGTTAGGGTTCAATTTCTATAGTGATTTTTGTTTTTCTATAAATTTTGAGTTTCAATTTGGTTTTTAACTTAAAAACAAGTAATGTAAAAAAAAATTTAAGTCAATTCCTACTTGGGCCAATAAAGAGAGAAAAATATTATTTTAGTTACTTTTTATTACATAGTTACAATTAAGAAGTTCGGCACATGAATTTTCGAAAATTTATCGATTTTCACTTTTTTATATTTTCTAAGAGTTCAAATATTTCTCTTTAAAATGATGTATGATATGAGGAAATACGATAATTAGAGGTATTTTTTATTTATTTTTTAAAATAAAGTTTCTCCTTGAGGTGCATCAAATGAGCTCTGCTAAGAGCACCTGTGTTTTCCCTTGCATAAGTTTCTGATGAGCGCAAATCCATATGATGTTCAAGTGGAAAAATACAGTGTATTGGAAATATCCAAAAGTGTATGGGTACACGTCTTTTGTTCAAATGAGTCAATTAATAACACCATATGGTCAGTGTTTCCAAAATCTGCATTTGTGGAATTATAAATGCTAAAATTATTTATTTATTTTTTAAAATAAAGTTACTCCTTGAGGTGCATCAAATGAGCTCTGCTAAGAGCACCTGTGTTTTTCCCTTGCGTAAGTTTCTGATGAGCGCAAATCCATATGATGTTCAAGTGGAAAAAATACAGTGTATTGGAAATATCCAAAAGTGTATGGGTACACGTCTTTTGTTCAAATGAGTCAATTAATAACACCATATGGTCAGTGTTTCCAAAATCTGCATTTGTGGAATTATAAATGCTAAAATTATTTATTTATTTTTTAAAATAAAGTTACTCCTTGAGGTGCATCAAATGAGCTCTGCTAAGAGCACCTGTGTTTTTCCCTTGCGTAAGTTTCTGATGAGCGCAAATCCATATGATGTTCAAGTGGAAAAAATACAGTGTATTGGAAATATCCAAAAGTGTATGGGTACACGTCTTTTGTTCAAATGAGTCAATTAATAACACCATATGGTCAGTGTTTCCAAAATCTGCATTTGTGGAATTATAAATGCTAAAATTGAGGTAAATATGGCTATTTTGCATAGTTCAATATGAGTCATGTAGCAAAATTAGTGATCTTAAAACACTGTAATATTGAACCAAGTTATAACTGTGTGCCATGCTTCAAACAGTTTGATGCACGTAGGATTCGTGTAGCCGAACGACAGCATCTTGAGATCCCAAAAAAAAGACTAAATTGTTAAAAAATAATGAAAAAAAAAAAATATTATAGAAGAGCCTTTTGTAGGAGCAGAGGGTAAAGAAAATGCTTCATATGCTTCTGGAAAGCACTAAAAAAAGTTAAATGCTCAAAAATTACAAATTTTTACTTTAATGTCTGTTTTCTCAAAATGTAATATTTTTTAATTTATGTACATTTTTCTCAAAAACTACTTATTATATAACCCTCAAGTTTTCAGTGAACATACTTTTAACAAGTTTACACATTTTAATGGATGGAATTAGATATATCTAGCAAACCTTTTTAGACTAAATTTTTTTGGAGGGAGAGGGGGGGGGGGAATTGGACATTTTTTGAAAAATTCATAATTAATTAGGTTTTAAACAAAAAACAAAACCCTTCGTTGAAATTTTATTAATAGTATTAATAACCTACTGTACAAATTTTATCCATGAGAAGTAAGTAGTTTCTGAGAAAATGGTACATTAACTTACATAATTTAACATGAGCTCCCATGGACATGCCGGACTCCCTTAATATAAATATGTATATACATATGACAGAATCACAATATCAAGTGACAAAATAGAAAGCCATTTTCCTAGCAATTTTCCTTTCTATATAAGGTGGACTATATGCTTTTGTTTGTTGCTTTTATTCATTCATTAAATATAATTATTCTAATAAAATAGTATAGTAAAAAAGAAATCACGTTCTCAAAAACTAGATCATCCCAGGTTGGATTCGAACCCATGACTCTGGCGATAGAAGTCTAAAGCGCTATCTATTGTGCTACAGGGACACAATGAACGATTTTCTTTCCTGTATATGTTGTTGGACTATTATTTTTGCTACTATTTATTAATTTTTTCATTTAATTCATGAATTAATATTTGAGAAAACTCTATTAACACTAAGTGTTATTCACTACAAGTTTAAAAAAATGTATTTGAACTTGAATGGATGAATATAAAGTATTTTATTAACGACTGAAAATTTGAACAAGATTATATGTATTATCAATATATAGGGAGAGAGTGAACTAAAATATATATATAGTAGGAATTGAAAAACACATCACGCACTGTTGATATCGCACCGTATAAGGTTAAGGTTCAATTTGTATAGAGATCTTCCTGGCATTTTTTCTTAAATTTTGAGTTTCAGTTTTGTTTTTAACACAAAAATAACAATGTCATTAATAATTAATGTTTTGTGAAAAAGTTAAATAGCGTTATATTTTTGTTAATTTAAATCTTTTTAATGCGTGTTCAGTATACTTCAAAATTAAATAAATTTATTTTTCTAAAATCAAAAATCATTGCTGTCTTTAAAAATGATTCAAAGATTTTTTTTATTGCGAGAAAATAGCTCTTACAAGGCTATATATTTTTGTTATAAATATTATAATTAGGTCTCTTAAATCTAATAAATAGTTGAAAAATTCGTTTCTTTCCTTTCCTTTTTTATAATTCCTATCAGAATTTTTTCGAAACGTTGTAATAAGATTCTGTTAATCTTCCTGCCCATTTTTTATCCATTTCGTATTATAAATTAATATCTTTTAATTATGGTACCTTACTATTATTCCTTCAGGCCCAAAAAATACTCTAAAGATGTAATCAACAGAAGCTTTTCTTCTTCCTTAAAAAACCTTGAAGACATTTATGTAAACATATTAATATTGTTCCAAGATGTAAATAGAATATAGCTTTCCTATTAGAATATAGCATTCTAAGAAAATGGTTATTAATCCTTGTGTAAGTTTTTGGCGAGTAATGTTCAAAATGATTTAAATTGAGACTTAATTATTACAATTTTTCCATAAGGATTTTGTCATCTTTTTATTATTTGCTTCAATATATATGAACTCCGAAAGATGTATAAAAATATCAAGAAATAAAAATTACATACTTTATCAAACATTTAATCTTTTTGTTTTATATGTAACTTACGATTTTAATATCCTTTATACATTAAAAATATTGAAAATAAACTATTGTGAAACTAATTATTTAAGATATATGAGCATGTAGTTAAATACATATGCATGAAAAAATTTTAATGTTACTTTTATTTTTATTATAACAAATAATGCTATGAAGTAAGCTTTTCCCTTTGCAATTTGACATATTTGCATTGATAAAGGAATAGGAAACACTGATTTAGTTATCTTTTAGCCTTAATCATTTAAAGGGAGGTATACATTTGAATATTCTAGTTTATTGATAAATATGTATATATGATAAATATCTTTTATCATTTTTCGAGACTTTGATAAATAAATTTCATTTGGGATTTATTTATTTACATTTGTACTTAAACATATTACATCAATAATATGTTATCATTTTTTAAATTACCGAATTTTCTATTTTTGGAAAATTTTTTAATTTTCCATTATGCTTTTAAATGACTTTCAATCCAGTGTATAAATCCGAAGAAACAATTCAATTATGAGCGTGATGATAATATTAGTGTTTGATGTGAAAGTTTGGTTAAAAATTAAATCACTAAAAGTTATTCATAAATAAATATTAAGTAAGTAATCAAGCCAAAAAAAAAAATTCTCTCTTGGTGTAAATTCATGATAAAAGTATCAAGCACAAATATCTTGAATTTTGTAATTCCTTTTTTGAATGCTGCATATTTAGTATTTTCCATCATTTGAAAATTTTTCGTAGAATTTGTAAAGAAAAACTTCCTTAAAGATTTCCTCAATTTTTATCATAAAAAAAATTAAATATTTTATCGAAGGAAAAATTAGAAAATGAAATGAAATAATTGCAAATAGTTTGTTCAATTTAATTCAAAACCTATTTGAAATGTGAATAATTGTAGAAAACAATATACTTCTTATTCGCTGAAATATGTTGTGTGACAGCTTCTCCATTTTAGAGCCGTAACTATGCTCAACTTTAAAGAATCTCGACTGAAGTCGTTTTTTTCTTTACAGAGATAATAGTCAAATTTCATGAAATGGATGTGAGAAAGATTTTAAAGGGAAATTTCAGCCTCTATAAAAGTGAGGAAAATAGACAATACCTCTCCCAACCCAAAACAGGATATTTGTTTATTTATTTCACTCTTAGAGATGAAAAGGAAAACTAGACAAATGGAAATAAAGACTGTTTTTCGCCTTTTCACATAACTATGTTAAAATAATCACCGATATTAATTCGAAGTTTCGAGATAAGTTTCCAAATGTCTGAGTTAGTGAGATTATTCTTTTTAATTGAAACATTCAACTAATTGAGTGTTGTTCCTAATAATTTTTCAATCATATTAACTCTGAATCAACATTGAAATTTATACATTTACGTCTCATTCTAAGTAGAAATAATTTCCTTAGTAAATTTTTTTATACGTAACATGTTTGTATAACCATTTTCATGCATTGTCAACCATTTTTGAGCTATAGATCAAATTTCAAGTCGGGCTCATCGGGAAGTTAGTTTAAAATGAATTACAAAATTCCATCCGGACAGACATACAAGAAAGTGAGTTAATAAAAACATGGTAACCTGGGGGCCCCTCTTTAACCCCAGAGCCACGAAATCGAATACCTAGACGCAATTCGACCCGTGCTATTGACAGATGGTCTTTGTTCGTGTAAATTCGTGTAAGTTCCTGAGTTACTGTCAAAATCGAAGTCCGCCTCTTCAGGGGTCTGGGTTTCAAATTAAAACTCTTTTTTTTTTCACATTTTCATGCCTCGTCATTCTCTTCCGAGCTATTATCTAAATTTCAAGTCTCTAGCTCACCAGGAAGATAGTTTAAAATGAATTACAAAATTCCACCCAGACAGACATACAAGCTTCTTCGGGGGTCCGGGTTCGAGACTACAACTTTTAAAAAATATTTTCATGCATTATCATCCACTTCTGAGCTATGATCCAAATTTCAAGTCTCTAGCTCACCTGGAAGTTAGTTTAAAATCAATTACAAAATTCCACCCGGACAGACATACAACCCTCTTCAGAGGGCCGGGTTCAAAACTAGAACTCTTTTTAAATATTTCCATGCATTATCATCCACTTCTGAACTATGGTTCAAATTTCAAGTCTAGCTCATCAGGAAGTTAGTTTAAAATCAATTACAGAATTCCACCCGGACAGACAAACAAACCTCTTCGGGGTGCGGGTACGAGACTAGAACTTCTTTTTTTTTACATTTTCATGCATTGTCATCAGCTTCTGAGTTGTGGTCCAAATTTCAAGCCTCTAGCTCATCCGGAAGTTAGTTGAAAAATAATTACAAAATTCCACCCGGACAGACAAAGAAAGCGAGTTAATAAAAACATGTTACAATCTGTAGCCCTCGATTTATCATTTTTCTTTCTTTTCTGATTCCAACTGAAAATTTTAAGTAGTGAATGAACTCGAACCTATACTAAGAATTCAACCAAATTCTTATATTAATAGTGAAATCTGCTACGATATATTAAATTTATAATCTCCACCCTCACCCAATTTTTATATGCCTACGTTCAAAGAAAGTATGTGTCAACTCATGATCTCAAATATGTTGTAAAATTATAAGAGTAGAGACAATATATTCTATTATGCAGTTGCAGTATAAAAATTTATCCAATTTTTCAGTCGTGATGCAGATAACCACTGTGCAATTAGTTGCAAAGTAATGTCGTGTATTTAAGCATTAACTTTCTGGTTTGGAGAGATAGAGAGGTTAGAAGCTAAATGATAACAGTGAGGATTAACGTAAGGGAATTGAAAGCTAGATGAAAGTGTTCAGTAGATTATCTGTTTAATATTTGATTGACAATTTGTCAGTTAGATAATTAAATTGGATTAGCGTTGGCTTGAAGCAGAGTTTAACTTAGAACGTATCTTCAATTATTGGAACGTGTACGGATAAGACACATTCTTAAAGTAAATTATTAAATTTATAACTAAATTTACTCATATCATCTTCCTCGCTCTTGCTCCCTTATTAATTAAAAGGTGCATTTCCTAATCTTGGGTTGTCCTAGTTTGTTAGGTTGTTGAGACTTGTAAATAAATTGTGTTTGTTTTGACTATGTGGCTAATCTTCCTTTTAAATCTCGTGCACTGATGGTTGGGGCAGACCAAGCATCACAGCAGTTCAAACAATAGCTTGTAATACAGTTTCCAGTTCCTAATTTTGCATTTTTGTGAAACCAAGAAAGCTCAGAATTTAGTTCATGTTGTTCAAATATATAATGAGATTTCAGTTAAAATATAACATCAGACAAAATAATTATACTATTTATAGTATTAAATATATATGGATTTACTTATATGTATTTAATGCTCTTTTATTCAAAAATTTGCATTTTTTTAAATATACAAATAATATGTTTAGGTTAAAATTCAGTAATATGTAGTATTTCAGTTAAAAATAAGGGATTATGTTTTTTTTTATAAAATAAGTAATGATATAAGTAGTTATGTAATTTGTCTTGAAGACAGCATATGAATTTCTGACTGATTAATTTCCCTGTCCTTTTTTGCCAAATAATTATCGAATCTATAAAATTAAATAGATGAAGCATTAGAATTTTCCTTTTATGAACGAAGTATTAAGAAGCTGCATCAATTAATGTTTTCAAGTTAAGGTGCGATAAATACAAAAGATTCTCTCTTTGTCCATTTAATTTGTGGAAAAAAGATTTTAACTTTAATTGTTATTTCTTCCACAAGCTCCATTTACTCAACAAGTTAATGTGAAAAAAATTTACACTGAATAACATTAAAAAGTACTGAAATCCTTAAAAAATGAAATATGTAGAAATGAAGATGATTTTTTTCCAATTCCCGTATGATGACGCTTTGGTAGAACATCCAAATGTTGTTTTGTTCTTCATACAACATGAGCTTTTGTTTCTGGTGATTCAAAATAGCTACAGCAACTTTTCTTTGGAGTTTTCTGTTCTGAAGCAAGAAACACTTTTCGCACATCATAGGCCGAATCAATACTTCTTTCACACAGCTTCGTGCTTTCATCTGGTTCCCGGGATTTTTGCCTGTCAGCTAACATCATAGCTGCAAGTTGATTAAATACCTGGAAAGAAATTGATTTCATAATTTATTGATCTCCTCATTTCGATGTATATTGAAAAAAATACTGAGAAATGGATTGTTCGTTTTTATTAACTAGAAATTATACATTTTAATTTTTCTTTCACATTTGTCAATAATTTTCTACGCGGTCATTATGTGAAAAGTAATGCTTATAAATTGGACATTAACTATCTATATCTTCAACGATAAGATAAATAAGCTCTGGCAATGCCTTGTCAGCGTTATTTTTCTTTTGTTTCAGTGTCAGATTTTCTTCTAAATGAATGTGTTTAATACGGTATGTATTATACAAGTATACATGCTATTTAAAAGTTTATTTGTAATGCACATGATTCTTTTCAAAGTGTAATATACTAAGTAACTAATTTTTTTTATTACTTTTGTAAGTTCTCGATATTTTTCTACCTCTGGGGTAAATTTCATCATGCACGTACTTTTGGCAACGATGCATAAAATATGAACACATAAAAGCAGCTCACTTTTAATTGCTACTCATTTTTTTAAAATTACTACTAAAAACTGCGAGGAGTAAGACGGGAAAGAGTGCAGTGGGCAATATTTTGTTTGGGACAAATAGCAACACATAGCACTCCCGGGTAACCAAACAGCACAAAATTTTCTTTTCCCATGATTTCAGTATGTCCATAAATTAAAGAAACTATTAGTTAAATATTCTTTTCCAAAATTCTCTTGATTTTTGTGACGGATTTTTTTCAGATCATTCATTAGTATTTTACTGAGTTGCATAATATTTAACTGAAACAACACTGGATTTTAATGTAGTTAAAATATTTTTATAATTATCTGGTATGTATATATATATGAAAGAAATTTAAATAGCATACCGAAAACAAGAAGAAATAAATGATAAAAACAAAGAACATAACAAAAATTAACGTGATAAAAATATAAAGAAAGAAATGAAGTTCGAATCACAATAAAGGAAATACAAAAAAGAACCCAGCCAATTAAAAAAGCAATTTCGGACTTAGGACGGAATAAGTGGGGTTAAATTAGTTTGAAGGCACCAGCCTTCCCTCTTTGCAACTCGGTAGGAAAAAGGCAAATAAAATAAAACTCACAGAAAATATGAGAAAGAAAGCGACTACTATTCTGCAACCAGTTCTCCTAAATCGTAAAGCAATAAACTAAAAAAGAATTCTTATATATATATATATATATATATATATATATATATATAACTACGTTTTATGCTGATATTGGAATAAGGCTGCAAAATTATCTCAATGCATGTGTTCAAATTTTTCTTTTATTTAAATAAATAATTTATGTGCTACTATTTTTAAAAAACGTTTTGAAAGATGAGAAAATATACTTTTTAACACCTTTTTTCTTTGTAATTAATAATAATACTTATAAAAAGAATTTAAAGTTATTTAATTTTTCAGTTTTAATTATCAACCTCTCTTTCTGTTATTACTTCGTTTGACACACATAAAAATATTATATGAATTTTTCGTTTTTCTTTTACATCATAATAATTTTGTTCACACCGCTACAATTCGCCATTAGGTAAAATGGGAAGTTCTAATTTTAATAATTTTTTTTATTGAGAACATTTAGAAACCCCGTGCACCACACAATGTGCAACACGGGGGTTTACAACATAAAGGGGAAAGATTACAACACAAACATCCATGCCTTCTCCGGGATTCGAACACCTACGGCCCCCTCCCTACGGCACCGCTCGAACTCCTACGGCACCGCAGTCAGCGTCGCTAACCACTATACCGGATGGGCGGCTAATAAATTATTGCTGTATAATTTTTTAATATCATTATTCTTGCGAAAGTAGAATTCATTATTCCTTTAACTTCTGAGTGAACATGGCATCCATGATTTGTTATTAATTTGAGAACTACACTAATTGGTATTACTATTAAACCTTTTTTGCTTAAAACGCAATGAAATATATTGTATCCTTATGTATAGTATCATTCAATGAGTTTTTGGAAATTAAGTTTTGTTTTTTCGCATAAGAATAAAAAGTAATGTGGAAGATTTAATATATTACTATTTCTGCACAAGATAAAAAAGTGTGGAACGTAATTACCTCACTGACATTCACATTATCTCTGGCGCTAGTTTGAAATAAGTACAGCCTATTTTCTTCAGCTAAATCTTGAGCAAGTTCATCCAGTACTTCAGGTTGACTGCCATCATCGTTTTTATTACCGACTGCCCTTGGATGAACAGAGAGATATTTCTGTTATTTATGAGCACATGTTTATATAATAGTAGGATTCAAAAGTTCCCGGACTGAGCCTACAACTTGGCAAATTTTTGCATTAGATCGATTACAATAACATTTTTGTGTTATTGCATTCTTCCCCTCTTCTAAAAAAGATTTGTTTCAAGCCACGTGGTTGGTAGGTCGCCATGGTAACATATTTTGTAAGCGGATGTATTTAGATAGGCAAATAAAAGAAATTGCGCTCGTTGAGCGGATAATAGACATTAATTTTTGTGTTCGTTTGGGAAAAAGTGCTACGAAGACTGACGAAATTTTAAAGCAGGTGCAAGACTGTGATACATTATCGCGAACGCAATCTTTTAAGTGACATCGATGTTTCAGAGAAGGCAGGGGAAGTGCAGAAGACGACAAACGCTCTTGACATCTGCAGATTTCCCGCACATCGAAATGGTTTCTGCGGTGGTGCGTAAGAACAAGCTTCAAACAATAAAAGAATCTGGATATCCTCAGCCACATGTCAATGGATACTGACTAAGGATCTAAACATGCATAGGGTGTGTCAATATATCGTTCCCCGCGCATGTTGCTCCCAATCTGCAGATGAAGTTAAAAGTGCATCGCAGGCTGAATGAAAGGATATTACTAGAAATGGATTTCAGAAAGGTTTCAATGATCTTTACAAGTGATGGAAAAATTGTGTTTTTTACTCAAGGTTTTATTTCGAAGGAAGATGTGTTTCATAGTTTGATTGGTAATATTTTTTAAGTTCAGACACTGTCCGGGAACTTTTGAATCCTTTGATCAAAATATATTTCTATAATATTAATATTATTGTAGAATTAAATAAAGTTATGAAAGAATGTGATTTGGATAGCACTACAAATGTACTTCGTATTTGGAATTCATATTTCCCAAAACTCATATATCCAAAAAATATTGCGATTCCCTCACATTGTTCAAGAAATATTCCTAAGAGAATTTTCAGTTTTTGGTTTTTCTGCATTGAGAAGTCGTACACTTAGTTCATAAAATTTGATTATATATCTATTTATTATGCAAAGTTATGAACTAAATTGTTTTGCTCTAAAGAAATCTTCAAATAAAAGTTGGAATATAAATTATTTAGATCATTTCCATATTATTCTAACAATAAATGAGTTTCGTAATGAAGGAATATTTTTATAGAAGTTAACTCTTAGGTCATTACAAACACGCTGCATGCGTTCATCTCCATTTTGCACTGCTTCTTACGTTACAAACGAGTGTAACGCGCTCTGAAGTAGTTATTATTTATTTTTTTTACTTATATATACATGGCAACACTAGATTGAATAATAGATTCGAAAACAATATTTCACGAGGATTAGTTCTTCGATTTTAGATTGTGAAATGGCGTCAGTTTTAGGGTATCGAAAGCTAAGGGCAAGTGAGATGTCATGTGATTCCGAAAATGATTATTCTGATATTTTTGATGATAAAAATGACGATGGATCATTTTCTATTATAAATTCAGAGAGTGAGGATGAGTCATAAAAATATTTATTTATTTTTATTAGCCAATTAATTTATTATATATTATTATTTATTACTTAATTAGGGTTAAATAGTAATAAGTATACTAAACTCTATTTCTGAAAAAAAGAAAAAACACTTCCCCCAATACGCGTTTTTTCAAAAAAAGCCAGCTTGGAGGAAGCGGGGGAAAAATAGGGGAAATTGGAAAGGCGAAAACTCAACGGCCTAAGTGCAAATTAGCTATAATACACTGGTGTCCAAAAGTTAAGCATAAATCTTAAAAGACAAAAAACATGGAGTAAATATTCGTAAAATTATTCCAATTTCTTGATGATATTAATTGGGTGAAGAAGAAACATTGCGTTTATGCAAAACTTTTCAGTCGACTACGTCCTGAGCGAAATACCGGTTCATGTCGGAACGCGGAGAAATCGATTCCCACAGCATAGGCAGTTCAGACAAGTTTCGTGCAACTGCTGTGCGAAGGAACGTTGTTAATCATCAAACAAGGTGAATGATGGCACAAAGATGCCAATTGGACATGTTTACGAAAGGAAGAATCGTTGGAATGCTGGAATCCTCACTATCACAAGCCGAAGTGTCTCGAATTCTGAATGTGGACCGGTCTGTGATCTCAAGACTGTGGCAGAGGTTTCAAAGAACAGGAAATGTTACCCGACAACCAGTATCAAGTCGACAAAGAATCACAACCCCCACCAAGACCGATATCTGGTAATAAGTGAGCGACGTCAGAGGGGCAGTACTGCCAGAGCACTGGGTTCGGCGTTGACAGTCGCCACAGGAATACGAATTTCGAGACAAACTGTTTACAGGAGACTCAATCATGCTGGCCTGTATACCAGAAAACCAGCTGTTTGCATTCCCCTCACGTCTGCGCATAAACGCGCTCGTTTGAATTGGAGTTTGAAATATCAACATTGGAGTGTGAGAGAGTGGGCCAATGTGATGTTCGGTGACGAGTCCGGTTTAGTCTGAGTAGTGATTCTCGGCGGTAACGATATGGAGAGAACGTAGAACACGTTTTGAACCAAGAAACATAGCAGAAAACATCATTTTCCATCAAGGGAGAAATGGTATGGGCAGGCATCTTGATGGACGGCCGCACAGACCTCCATTTCTTTGACACGGGGGTCTGTGACTGCTCAAAGGTACAGAGACGAAGTTCTTGAGCTTATGATCGCTTGTTTCGAGGTGCTGTCGGTCTGATTTCATATTCATGGATGATAATGCGCCATGTCACTGAGCGGTGCGTGATTGATGACTTCCTTGAAACGGAAAACATCCAGCGCATGTCGTGGCCTGCGAATCCCCTGATTTAAATCCTATCGAGCATGTATGGGATATACTCTGGAAACAATTACAGTCCTTTCGCACCCACCAAGCTCCATTACAGAACTGAAGAGAGCTCTTCCAATAAGCTTGGAACCGTTTGAGCCCACAACTCATTCATCATCTCATAGCAAGTATGGTAAATCGCTGTGCAGCGTACCTGGCTGTCAGAGAGGTGACCACACGCGTATTAAATTGCAGCATCAGTATTTTTATTGATGTTTTTTTCATTTTTTCTTTAAGTGTGAATCCTTGCTATGTTAACTTTTGTTTTAAACTTCTGCTTTGGATAATAAAATTAATTATATCATTCTTTGATTTGCTTCCTTATTTTATAACCATTTTACACTCGCATATCACGTTTCCCGCCATTGTGATTTACAGTTCCTTCTTTAATCACACAATTATCAATTATGCTTAACTTTTGGGCACTAGTGTACTTAGAGGTTAATTAATTCCATTGACACCATGATTTAGCTGTTTTTCAGTCCTTAATAGTATCATCAGTTTATCGAATTCGGATAAAAATTAAGAAAATTATAAAGAATCCCATTTTATTAACGGCTATACATTAAAACTTTTAAAAGCTTTTGTTTATGTTAAAATGAAATTACTTGTTAACTATTATTTATTCAAATGATTCGCAGATTATATTTAAATTGCTTAAAATTCTGTAATAGAATGATTCCAGCGCCTATCCTTCCCTTCTGATCAACTTCATTCCATTTGAGAAAAAGTAAAGACAACAATCGGTTTGTCCTCAGTATTCAAAACCAATTCCAATTTCTATTGTACGAGGGTGAGTCGGAAAATAAATTTCCCCTGTCGACTCTGGTCAGAGTTGAATTTGGAAGTCAAAGCATAGAATAAGACATTAAATATATCCTACAAAGATGTAACCCCCCCCCCCTTGAGTATCAAGTACACATTTGTCATACCACTGAGACATTTGTCATACCACTTGAGAAGCTTCAAAATCTCCCGCAGAAACACTAAGTGCTTTACATACGGAAGGAGCGTTTACTTTTGAGTGGACTTTTTGCAGATTAGAACCATCAATGCTTCGCGGGACTGTGACAACCTGTCGAAATTGAAAGAGGCGATTCGGAAAAAGCGACCTGGGCTTTTCAAATCTGGCGAACTGTTGGTACTGTACACTCGTGACGGCAACGCAAAACCATAT
>BMAO01000351.1:0-18377 GCA_019973975.1 Trichonephila clavata | reverse complement strand
TTTCAAAATATATATTTTTTACTGCATAGAATGTTAGCTGTATATGCCTTGACGTATGTTATTTTTCTTCTACCAAACTTTTATTAAACTGTTCGACTATGTACTATGTTCGACTGTTCGAGTACTAATTAATTCTGAATGATAACAGGTTCCAATGTACGCCACTAAAAATTAAGCTATTTTATTTATATAAAAATAACCGAGATTTGAAACATAAGTAAGATATTCGAACTTATTTTTATAGGTGTTTTAATGAAGTAATTTTCCCAAGATAAGTACTTTTCTTTCCAGCATTTATGTAAAATGTCCAAATAGTGGGTTATTATACACACAAGCCGATAAAATAAATTCTTAAAATCGATTTCATTTATTAGTTGTTAAGTTATATGTTAAATCTTTTTAAAACTACTTACATATTTTTTTAAAATTTTAATATATTCGTATAATTAAATCACATAGTTTATTGTAGTTGTCAATGTATTGTTTTGAGGAAACATTTTCACAAACGTGGGAAAACTGTAAAATCCTGTATATATTTCATATATATATATATTTTTACAGAAAAATTCGCGTAATATATTTAAAGCTCCGATGATCTGTTATTTTATTTTTGATTCAAATTATATACAAAAATTTTCCTAAATAACTTCAGTGATATTAATTTTTTTAAAAAATGGAATGTGTGTGTATTTAATAGAAAAAAAATCAAAAGCTATAATTTTTTAAAATTTTAAAAATTATCACTTTTTAAATGAAAAATATTTTGCTAAGTTGAAAATCTACACTATAATAACACTCTAAGATAATTTGCTTGAAAAAAAAATGATTTATAATTAATTATAAAGAAAGAACATGAAGGGTTATACAAATTTGTCATCTATATACGTTGAAGGGATTACGGATATATTCTCTCGTACCCACATAATGTATTATTATTCATTTTGCCTGTTTTTTTAAAACTTTTTTTATGTATATTTAAAAACAAATTGATTTTAAAAACATATTTTTAAAAGGACTGTTTATTTTACATGGAAATGATGATTCATACAAGTAAACTAACATTTTTATAATAATTGAATTATACTAAAATTTCTAATATTTTCAGCGACAAATTTTTTTAAAAAAAAAATTCCTTTGTGTACAATATAAATGTTTATAATCAGCTGATATTATTTCAAGAGCAATGAGTATAATTAAAGAATGTTGTTTTAAAAATATTTATAAATAAAATTCGTGTTTTTATACGAATTTATAAATAAAAATCGTATAAAAACTATGATCTCAAATGATAATTTTTACATCAGCATTTATATGTCATTGCTTAAAATTTTCGAAAACTTATCTGGCTTGCATATAATGTTTTGATAACAATTTTTTGCTAGTCTGTGTGTGTGTGATCATTTTATCACAATTCAATGCAGCTGTCGGTATTCTTTTTCGAAGAAATGTGGCCAGATGTTACATTTCATCTTCTTGACAACTTTAAATTGTAATATCTTTTTTTTTTTAGAATATTTTGCTTAATACGAGACTTTTTTGTGGTTTGTATTTTTGTTAAATTTCTGATCTCAGTGGAAATTAATATTAATCTGTTCCTGCCTTTTATATTTTTAATCATTCTTTGTGCAATATGCATAATGTTAGTATTCAAATGTCGAAGGAATATATGAAAACTAGAACTCTTAAAAAAATATTTTCATGGTAGAAATGGTGCAAAATATCACTGATGGCTTACAAATTTAAATGGTAATATTCTTCTGGAAATAAAACATTAAAGAAATATATCCCAAATATTTAAAATAAAATAGGTTTCCGATATTTCTGTTTTTTTTTTTTTTAGACAAAATGTGTAACAGATATTAGAAGAAAAAATTTGAACTAAAATGGAAACAATTTTAAGCTTCGAACTTAACAATCACGAAGGTTTTAAGCAATATTTAATATATTGAAAATTATGCTGAAAACTTTTGAAATGTCTATGAAATATCTAAATTAAAGAGGTCATGTGTGTGTGTGTGTGTGAAATGGTAATTTATAGATTGTACATTAACTATGGGTATTTTCAATAAAAATTTTCAAGTAAGCAGAATTAAAGATCACTTGAATTATTTTGTTACAATTGAAAAGAAAAAGAATTCTGTATTAAGAGATAGAGTTTTCAAGAGATTATAGAGATTTTTTGGACCCTTTTGTAAAACATTAGTATTGATGATATTCGATTATATCAGTGCTGATTTATCCATTGGGAGCTTGGGGCGGGGGCCAGGGTCGTGGAAGAGCCCAGAAGGGCCCGGATAAGCTGCACTTAAACAGATTTTCTAGTTATAAATTTCGATCCTCCAGAGCCAAGGAGGACTGCAGATCTTCTGCGCACAGGTCCCGAAATGAGCTTAAATCTGCACTGGATGATATAGTAGTACTGGTAGTTAAAATGGGGCTATTTTAGTAAGTGAAGTATTCCACAGGTATTAATGTTGGCGAACGACATTTCTTCCACCATTTCACTAAATACTTAAATGACATCACTTAATTAAACAATGTTACAAAAATGTAATGGAAATTGATAATATTTTGTGAAATAAAAATATCGCTTCATTTACTTACGAAGTTTCATCGTTAACTGAGGGTAATCCTCAGCTTTTTAAAAGTGAAAGAACAGTCCTGGGAAATCCGACAATTAGATATTACTCGTTTTATGGTTAACGCGAATCTCTCAAAATAATAAGTAAGAAAACTTTTTTGAATTAAAATTTCTTCAGCTCATAACAGGTATTAAAGATGGTGAAGATCAGATTTAAATTTTATTTTTAAAAGCAACTTCTATATACTTATAAATTCGAAAATTGCTTTTGTTCAAATTATCCAATAATTCCAATAGTAATTTATTTCCATTAAATTACCTAAAAGTTTTTACAGAATAACCTAAAATTTAATTTTCATGAAATTGTTACTTAATTATGCGTAGTTATAGGGGAAAAAAGTAAAAATTTAAAGAATATGAACACCAAAATCTTCGTATTTAATATTTTTGTAATATACTCTGGGAATTAAGCCTAACATTTTGAAAGGAAGAAATGATTTTTGTTCTGCCATAAAGATAATAATAGATTTCTTTACTTAAATTATTAAGCTTTCTTTACACTGGGATAAAAAATACATAATATTAATATTTAGTTATTTGTCCATTTCGACTAACAATCCTTAAATTAAAAAAATTAAAATAATTCTCGATCTTTTCGAACATTTAGTTGCCGCTGAAGTTGCTAACATGCTGATAAACTTATAGTTGCTGCTATAATTATTATTGTTGATTTGTGAACTATTATTGAAATTATTCCATTTTTTCACAAACGTAGTGATTAGTGAAGAACATATTTACTTACTTTATCGTTCCGAAATCCAGAAGAATTATAAAGACCAAAACCTGGGATTGGAAAACCGACGGAACCGAATTCTGAGAGGCAAATACAAGGCCGTAGAGCTCTTATATAGTTGATGTCAGGAATCCATGCATAAAACAAGCTTCTTACCATAAGATAGGGGTCATGGGGTGGTCAGCAAACAAAGAACTGTGTCCGGTCCCTGCTATTCCACGGATGTGACCGCACCCGATGAGTCGAAGCATTCGGGTACAAGACCCACTGATTAATGTGCATATAGAAGGGCTATTTAAAATTGCAGAGGAAGAAGAGTATACAGGATGCTGTTGAATTATGATTTATGGAAATAAAAAAAATAAAGGGTTTTTTTAGTATGGCATTTAAAAAAGCAAGAGGTGAGATGAAATGGAGCTACCTTTTGTGATTTTTTTTAAAACTTATTCTAAATTTTATTATTGCAAAAAATGAAGAATTAGGAAGTGATATTAAACAAGCAGGTCATGAGAGCAATGGAAGTGTAATGAACATAGCCTATTTTGTCAAAAAAAAAGAATGCTATTTTAATCTATAAAATATCTAAATGCTGCTTTGTTTGTGGCTTTGTGTACATACAAGTTCTAAATATCGAAAAAGTGTTTAAAGGGAGCATTTTGATTAATTTTTTTTAATGGGAAATAAGTCCCTTCAGAGATTTATACAGAATAAAAATGTATAATTATTTTCTGTTACGTATTATGCAAAACCATTATCCAAAAAATTTTACATTCAAAGCAAAATTTTTTATAAAAATAAAGCGATTAAAGTCAATAAAAAAAAGATAATTTTTTTAACGTTGATTGATGTATTAATCAAAATTATATGCAAAAAAAAAAAAACGAACAAACAAAACGATACCAAAAATGTAAAAAAAAAAATCGTTTGTCATTAAAAATTGTCACAGATGATAATCTTCACGATACTGAAATGAGGTAAGGATTTCAATCGTATTTTGGAATGCTATATTGATTCAATATTTTTATTATTATACTCAGGGGGACTCTAGCCACATTATTGATTCAATGGGAAAATAGCAAAGTTCACAAGAACATTGGCCAACTTTCATTTATCCCCGAGACACGTGGCCTTTTTTGAGGAACAGAATGACTGCGAATAAACACTTAGAAGTATCATTACTTTTGTTTTCAGAAGAAATTTGATTTTCGAAGATCATTTCAAAGACATTTCCAGAGGAAAATCATTACAAACATAGATTGAAGCCTTCTTTTAGTCATTTAATGTACATTTATCCATCCATTCTGAATTTTAAAGATGCTAGATGGTCTTTTAAAAGAATATCTGAATTTTTATTGTTGTTTCCTTAAATTATTTAATCTTTTTTTTTTTTTTGTTTATCTTCTTTGATTACTTCTATTACTTTTTTTCCGTAACTAATATTTACGTTTGAGGCTCATCTTTTTCAATCAACATATAAAATGTGCAGTATGGTACTTATGTAATAATAATGAACAGTTTGGCATGAAATTAATTGTTATATTACCCATTTAGAAAATATTTTCTTAAATACCAACATCACTGTAAAAAAAAAATTAAAAACAAAATATTTTTTTTTTCATTTCAATAATTTTAAAATAAAATATTTTAAACATGGAAAACATTGAAAAAAATTATAACACATTCGAAAAAATTTATTTTTTACTTTCGTACAAACATGTACAATGGCTTATATACGTATGATACTTTTATTTAGGATGGGCTTATATATTCTAAAAAACAAGAAAAGAAAGAGAATAGGAAAACGAAATGAAGTCAATCGAATCAAAAGTAAATTGTTATTCTTTAAAAAACTTTTTGGAGAAGTTTTGTAGAAATAAACATTATTTAAAAAACTTTTCTTCTGTACTTTGATTTAAGTTATTGTTGCAAAATTTCTAATTTTGTAAAAAATTATATAAAAGGATAAAAATTAACTAGTAATATAGAAAATAAAAACAAGATTTAAGAATTATGAATTTGGCTCATCGATTTTCAATTTAAGTGAATTTTGCAAAGGTAACAATTATTTGAAACAAATATCGCTGTTGGAAAAAGCTTCTATAAAAACAAAAACGTACGTGTCCTCTGAACATTCAAAAAAAAAAATTATAAAAAGTGTTTGAAGAATTCAATTAAGATGACTTTTTAACACATTTCTTTTATTCTTTAACTTAGAAAAAAAAGAAGTTATATATGTCCAGAATATCACATTGCTTCAAAAAGAATTTATGAATGGAATTATTTCGATATGCTGCAAATAGTTTTTCTAAATTATTTTGTGTTCCCTTCCTTTTTAATTAAAGTAACTTTTCCTTAGAGAAATGGAACGGTTTATTGATGAACTATTTAATTATTTCGAGCTTCAGTCATGTACAAAGACAACATACTTAAACTGCTATGTCCTAAACTTGCACATCATACCAATGAGTTGTGTTACTCATTGGAATAAGACTAATTTCATTAGGTAGATGGTATTTGTTGAGATTTTCATAACTACAATTATGCATTCATTTATTTTATGAGTGTTTTACGGTATTTATATTTTTTAAAATACCATTGTATATTTTTATTTAAGAACTAGCTGTTACCCGCTGGGAATTTCATGATGTTTTGTAAATTTTTACTGCTTATATATATGTATAAATTATTGATATCTAAGTCCTGCATTAAGAATTCGATTGTGTATTGAAAAATATACTTATACCTGTAACTGTCGCCTGTTGATAAAAAAAGGGGCAGAACTCATCTAATTTGTGTTTTCTAAAAATCTCTAAAATTGAAGCATAGAATGATGTTTGCTCTTTCGTAACTCAAAAACCAAGTAGATTCCCGCAAAACCAATTTTCGGTGGATCTCTACTCCGTAAATTGAACATGCAAGCCAAATTTCAAGTCTAAATCTAACAGAAAAAAAAAAAGTTTTACTATCAATATCCCCGTAATCCCGTTGAGAGCCGTTTTCCAAAATAACCGCTCTTAGCGGATTTCAACTCAACAAAAGCAAAATGCAAACCAAATTTCATTATTATAGTCCTTGTAGCTCGAAAAAAGTAATTTTTTTTTGTCAATACGTCCAGTAACCCTGCACCCCCCCCAGAACTTGATTTGCTTAAAATACATTCTTAGTGGATCCCTATTCAACAAAAGAAACATGCTTAACAAATTTCAAGTATATGGTCTAACAATTAAAACATGAATTTTTTCTGTAACTCCTCTTGACCCTCGCAACCCTCCTTGGGGGTCAATTTTCGTTTTACTCTTTGTTAGACGAACTCTATTCCATGAAAGGAACATGCCTACCAATTTTCAAGCAGGATGATCAAATATTTAAAATGGAAATATTTATCAATTACGCCTCTTAATCTCCGAAATTAAACTTAGTAGTTGATATTCGCGAAACCCATTTTGTAGCGGTTCTCTACTTTACGAAAGGAATCTGCTTATCAAATTTCAAGACTGTGCGTCTAATAGTTTAAAAATGGAAATAATTATCTATAACGCACTTGAGCCCCGCAACGCCACTTCTGGGTCTGTTTTCACAAAACCAATTTTGTAGAGGAATTGCACACTATGAAAGAATCTGCTTAGCAAAATTTGAAGACTGTGCGTCCAATAAATTAAAAATGCAAAAAAAAAATCAATAGCCCCTTGAACCCCCGCATCGCGGCTAGGGGTCGATTTTCACAAAACACATTTTGTAGTGTATCTCTATCTATGAGAGGAATCTGCTTACCAATTTCAAACTGTGCGTCTAATAGTTTAAAAATAGAAATAATTATTTATATCTGCCCTTAACACCCCTGGGGTCAATTTTCCCAAACCCGTTTTGTAGCGGATATTTACTCATGAAAGAAACATTCCTACAATTTTCAAGCAGGAGGTGAAGTAGTTTAAAAACGAAAATATTTATCTAGTACGCCACTAAATCCCCCGCAACGCCATTTAGAGGTCTGTTTTCACAAAACCTTCTTATAGCTGATCTCTACTCTATAAAAGAAATCTACTCATCAAATATAAAAACTGTGCGTCTAATAGTTTAAAAATGGAAATAATTATCTATAACGCCCCTTAAGTCCCTCAACGCCACTTGAGGGCAATTTTCACGAAACTCATTTTGTAGCGTATCTCTACCCTATGAGAGGAATCTACTTACTAAGTTTCAAGACTGTACGTCTAATAACTTAAAAATCGGAATTTCTAACGCCCCTTAAACCCCCGCCCCCGCAAACAATTGCTGCTAATTTGAAATTACAAACAGACACTTCAATTTTATTTATTTGTATAGATATAGATTGGGATTATAATAACTATTGTTTAAATGTGACTCAAAATGTAAATAAAAAAAAAAAAATATTAAAACTAACCGTAAAACTTATCAATTTTTTGTTTCTTGCATTGCTTTTTGCTTATGAAGCCTTGATTTATTATTTTTAAAAGTGCATCCCAAACAGCCGATGCTCTACTTAACTGAACAGTGTGAGATAACTATCATAAAAAAAAATTATGGCACGTGTCAGCGTATTATCATGAGCGCGTAAATTTATTATGTCTCATGAAGAGCATCGGTCGCCAGTAAACAAAACAACGACTTCATTAGCTCAGCTTGGCGTTCAATTTGGCGTTCATCTTGGCATTCAGTTTCACGTTCACCCGTATAGTTTCCGTTCCCGTAAGAATACGGGAATAAAATATAGCCTATGTTACTCCCCGTTAATGTAGCTTTCCATTAGTGAAAGAATTTTTAAAATCGCACCAGCCGTTTCCGAGATTAGCCGGAACAAACAGACAGACAGACAGACAGACAGACAGACAGACAAAATTTTAAAAATTGGTTTTTTGTTATGAGTACCGTATATACTTTTAGTGCATTAAGTAAAAAGCTGCTAATTTGAAATTACAAACAGACACTTCAATTTTATTTATTTGTATAGATTTCTTTTGGTAGAAGGGCAATAAATAAGAAATCGTTTGGTGTAGTATATAATGTATTTATAAAAAAATGTGTTCTTTTTTCAAGTTTGTATTCAAGATATAGAAAAAATATGTTAACATATTTTAAACTTAGTAAAAAACGAACTTTTTATCGTAAATAATCTCCATGGTTATTCTTTTTATGTTGCATCTAAATTGTTTAAGGAGTTTTTAATTAAAAACTATTTCTTTTGGATTTGTTTAGAAGTTTATTTAGTGGCATCCGCTTACAAGTTTTCTTTGTTGAAATCGAACAAACTCTGGGATATTTTTTTGAAGGTGTAAGGATCACTTTAATTGTCAGTAGTACGATTAGAGTTGGAAACCAGAGAACATTATTCTTCCTGATGGTCCATTAGTGGAATCAGAACACGAAATGAACTCCACCTGCCACGAATTTTATGGCCTGAATCATCAGGCAATCGCAATCTGGAAATTTCGAATTAGACTTTTTCCAATATGTTACTTTGGAGCTTTGTCATAATGCTAAATTAAAATTGTCAATATTTTAATAAAACTAATAATATAATATTGTTAAATACATTATTCAACAGAATTGCAAGGTTCAATCAATCATTTATTTTATGGGGTATTTATTTTATGGGTTTTCCCTTTGGCTTCTTAATGCTTTTAAACAGTGGCGTAACGTACACCCCCGCATCGTGGGGGGGGGCAGGATTCTAGGGCCTAAGGCTTGACTGATACCAAGTACGGCTTGGGGCCCAAAATCTGACTTTGCAGGGTGCCCCTAATATTTTCCGTTACGCCACTGATAATAAAATAAATGAATTATTAACTTCCTATTTATTATTAAAAATTTCTTAAGTTTCGGATATCGATTAATCTTTTGTGACGGATCTATCCGCGTTCTTTCATTAATCCTCTTGGAAAATCTTTGGTCTATCAATTCGAGTTTATTCACAAATAACCCTCTGAAGAAGAAACCTTGATTATTCAGATTATATCGGCTGTATATAGTCTAGGTCTTCAAGCTAGAGAGAGAGAAAGTGAGGAGATAGGATAGATTGTTACTGATCAGGTATATAAAATTTTACAGCATATTTCAAATATTTGATAGTTGGAAGAATTAAAGGGACGATTGGTCACTAAAGTTAAATTAGTGTTCAGATAATTTGGAGAGTAGATTTGATCCTGAAATAAGAGGGTCGATATTTAAGTCTTTTCATAATTCGCGCATCTCCTTATTAACCCACATATTGCTTAGATTGAGAACATCTCTTCTCGTTGAAATTATTTGAATTGTGTTGCAAAATTGATTTTGGATATGGCTAGCTTTCCTTCCCTTCCTCCCACATCTCTAAGCGAGAATTAGAAAACATCTCATTCCTTACACTTTTACACAATTTTTTTTATTGTTTTCCAAAAACGAATGGAGAATTTGGGGTACGGCTTAGATTCAAGTAAATACGGTATGACAACTCTGTTATTCGACATTGTCATTAAACTTCGTATTATTGATTCTTATCAATGTTATTTATGTGTTTAGAACCTTAAAACTCTTATATATAAGAATTGGAATAATGAAACACACACACACGCACATTTTAGACCATGTCTAAAATTAATAACTTTCTTAAATCAATTAAGAAAATAATTACATGCAAATTTAACTGTAAAATAAACCAAAGGATAATTTAACACTGTAAAGAGTATTCTAAATTTCTTATTTAATATTTTTAAGTTCTTTACTTCTAATATTTTTGAATGTTACTGAATATTATTTGCTGATTTTATTTTATTTTATTTTATTTATTTATTTGTAATACATTCTTTATTCTAAGGTCCATCTTCTCAATTTCAATAAAAAATTGCAAATTTTCCTTCCATCATTGCATTAACAAAACCCACGTGACCTACAGAACAACAATATAAAATCAGATGATAACGTAAAGTACAAATTGATACAAGAATTACCGTTGCCACTGTCCGAAACGAAATGTTTAGTTTTACCTCGTATTTAACTGTTTGAATTTCCCCATCGGATAAATAAGATGCGCTTAAAATTACCTTTCGTAGGGATTACCAAGTATTTGTGTGGCAGTAGTTGCCACTGACCTACTATTAAAACTTGTGTTACTCTCCTTTATACCTCTCTCTTTATGTATTATTTTTTTTTATTTCTACTGGGGCTGCTGGAGATTGGTGTTTTACCATTGCAGACCTAGTACATTCCCCGGGAGCTGGTATCTCTTTTTAATGCAGCACCATATATATAGATGGATACCAAAAGCCGTAGTTAATTTTGTCTCCCAGTTTCCTCAACAGAGGGAGGCATCTGAGCTCTGAAGATGCGAAACTGTGCTTAGGAATTTAATTTTACCGCGCGAGAGTACTCTAGTCAAACAGGCACTCGAGGGATAATCATGCGATATAGCCGCTGGCGGTTTTCTGTATCAAAAATTCACCGACTTGGGCCAGGGCGTACCATAGGAGTACAAGGCCAGCCACAAACCAACTACGCGCCCCAGCAGGCCTCTTTATGCATTATTAAAAGTTATGTATTTAGAACTTGGACATTTATTTACGCGAGTAAACAAGATTTTAAGAAGAAACTATAAGTAAAGCAAATAGATGAAAAACATTTAAATAAAAGTAAAAAATTTTTTTAAGAAAACAGAATTTTGATTATATTTAATAATATAAAACTTTTTTTAAAAAATAACATTTTCACAACTAAAAAAATGGTATACGTTATCAAAATTAGCTAAATCTTCATATAATAAATTCATAAAGCATGTGAAATAAATTTAAGTCATATTTCAATTTTTGAAAAAAATAATAAAATTATTATTTTTGTTTTTTTATATAATCTGGCAGCATTTTAAAACGTACACAACAATTTTCTATTTCCGAATTTATGATTTTAGTGACAAAATTATCGTTTGGGCGACATATTTTACGACCTCAGACAATTTTTATCGCTTTATCTCCTCATAGAATATGTTAACATTTATTCAATAAATAAAAATCCCCAAAACATACAAGCATTTATCATTACAGTTTATCCATTACTTTCCACACAACTATCATTAATTATAAATCTCCCCAAAACTATTTTTTAAAAGAAATTGTAACGGAATTTCCTCTTTTTAGAATATATGAGATCAATGAACGAAAATTAGAGCTTGCGTGTGCCACATATTTTTGTGAGATTTATGAAATATTCATGATTAGTTTTATGAATTTTTGCTGACTAAGGGGAACTTATTTCTAATACGAAACACAGCATTATTCTGATGTGCTTGTGGTTCTATTTCGTAAATGTGAATTATTTATGCTTATAAATATCTATGCAGAAAAATATTTGGAATTTAGTTTTTTTAAAAATTGACAAAAATTGTGTGTATATAAGAACTTGTTATTACACTAGCGAAATATACAGAATTTTTTTTGACGGAAATATTTTGGCTCTGTATAAAACCTCTCCTTGATAACTGCAGTATTAGACGCTTGAATGGAAACAAGTAATATGAAAATAAAAAAGTTTAAATCAATTCCTTCTTAGATCAACAAAGAAAAGAATTATTTAAAGTTACTTATTATTAAATAGATTTTTATATTATTAATTGTTAATATATTTTGTATATACACTGCTGGCCACCGTAAATACAACTCCAAGAAAGACAAGAGATAGCACAACAAAATTTATTTTGTAGATAGCATGTTGACCAAGTATCAAATGATTAAATTTATAGACTTCTGTGAAGTGTGGATCCTGCCAGAATCAGTAACCAGAGTAGCCGCCACTGTTGGAGATCCACACGCATCGGCATTGATTCAAAGAGACTTTGGATGTGTTTTTGGGGTACAGCAGACCAAGCAGCTTCCACACGTTGCCAAAGTTGATCTGGTGTGGCAGCTGGGGTGTAATCTGGGTCAATCGTTGAGCAACCATGGACCACATGTTTTCTATCGGTGAAAGATCCGGAGAGCGATCCCGCTTGGGAAGCAATTCAATCTAGTGATTGACGAAGAACCTTTGGACAATGCGTGCCACGTGTGGTCGCGAATTATCCTGTTGAAATATGGCTGTGGCCAAGCCCTGAAGGTAAGGAAGGACAACTGGCTCCAACACCTCGGAGATGTACCGCTGGCTGTTTAAAGTACCGGCAATGCGTACTAGAGGAGTGCGAGAGTGATATCCAATACCGCTACATACCATAATACCCGGTACAGGACCAGTGTGGCGGTGCATAACGCAGCTGTTCAGCATCCTCTCTCCACGGTGTCTCAAGACTCGTATCCGACCATCGTGGTGTTGCAGACAGATGCGTGACTCGTCAGTAAAGGCAACTTCATTCCATTCTGCCGCCCACATCCTTCTTTCATCACACCATTGGCGGCGGAGACGTCTGTGGTTCTGCGTCAAGGGTAGACCAAGCAATGGACATCTTGCGGACAGACCACTCTGCTGTAAACGGCGTCGAATGGTACGCGCAGACACTGAATGATGCGTTACAGACTCAATGTGATGTGCTATGGTGCTGATGTGCTGTGATGTGACTGAGCGATCCGTCACTGCCATACGCACAATTCGCCTGTCCTCACGTGAAGTGGTGCACTGAGGTGGATGCGATCGACCACGTCGGTCCGTCGTACCCTCCTACATTCAACGGTCACATACCCGCATTACAGTTGTTTGGTTTCGTCCAACACGACTACCGATTTCCCTGAAAGATAATCCACAATCTCGGTAGGCCACTATCCTTCCTCTGTCGAACTCGGATACTTGATCAAAAGCTGATCGCTGTTTTCTACGAGACATAACTGATCGTTTTTCGAAAAAACCACAAGAAAAACACAATTGCCGAACTTGAAATCGTCGAAATCTCCAAGCCTTAAATAGCGCTTTGAGGTGGCGCCACAGGCGTGCGTGATGTCTGTTTGCGCTGAAATTATAATCATTTGCATATCTCACCTCCACTAATGCATGTTGTAAGTTTCATGTTATTTGCGTGCTACCTTCAGGGTGTTGCATTTACGGTGGCCAGCAGTGTACATATGACAGAAGCACAATATTAAGAGACAAAATAGAAAGCGATTTTCCTTGCACAATTTTCCATTTTCATTTCTATATAGTATAGTGTTGGACTATTATTTTTGTTTTTGTTTCTATTTATTCATTAATTAAATTTAATTATTCTAATAAATAGTATAGTAAAAAGAAATCACATTCCCAGGAATTAGGCCATCACAGGTGGGATTCGAATCCCCGATCTTTGGATTAGAAGTCAAACTCGCTATCCATTGCGGTACAGGGAATCAAGGCGCGAGTTTTCCTTTCTATATATGCTGTTGGATTATTATTTTGGTTACTATTTATTCATTTTAATGAATAAATATTTGAAAAAACTGTATTAACATTAAGTGATTCACCACAAATTTAAAAAATGTATTTGAACTTGAATGGATAAAAAGCGTTTTATTAACGATTGAAATTTGAACAAGATACATACCACACATACAGTCAGTCACAAAAGTCTACATACACCCCCCAATATACACAGATCTAGCACGATACTTATATTTTTGAAAATACAACTTTATTTTCGTAATTATCTTAGATAATAATTCATATCTAATAAAGAAAATCATGAACATATTCATTAAAATATATCAAAAATAAACAAAATATGAAATTATATAGTCACGAAAGTCTACATACAGGGACAGAACAACACAATTTTCAGTAATTAATAAGCAAAAATGTAATGTTAATATTTTGTAGGACTTCCCTTTGAAGCAATAACTGCCTGCATTCGGTTTGGCATTGACATAAAAAATTCTTCGTCGTCTCAGGTGAAATTTGGGCCCAGGCATGTTCTATGGCCTTCCTCAGAGTTTCCTTGCTGGTTATTGCTTGTTACTGAACTCTTCTATCAACTTCCTTCCAGAGATGTTCGATGGGATTAAGGTCCGGCGACTGTGGCGGTGAATGCAGTTGTTTAGGCGTGCGGTAGAGCAGCCATTCCTTAACAATCTTAGCTGTGTGCTTCGGATAGTTGTCTTGTTGAAAGACAAAGTTGCTCCCAAGTCCCAATTTTTGGACCGATGGGTGCAGATTGCTTTGCAGAATCTTTAAGTATCCAAATTTATTCATGTTGCCATCGATGAACACTAAATTGCCCTCTCCAGTTGCCGCCATTGCGCCCCAAACCATCACACTACCTCTGCCGTGTTTCACAGTTGGAGTCAAATTCCCGGGGTTCATTGCTGTGTTTTTTTTTTCTCCAGAATTTTCCGCGGCCATCACTTCCAAACACGTTGAATTTGCTCTCATCGGTGAATACAACTGTTTTCCAAAAGCCAAAATCCTTGTCAACGTGTTCAGAAGCAAAATCAAGTCTCTTCTGTTGGTTCACTGATGAGATGAACGGTTTCCATCTGGAAACTCTGCCATTGTAACCGCCTGATCAAAGAATTTTACGAACTGTTTCTGGATGTACTTTCTTTCCACTTGCTGTTGCAATTTGATCCGCTAATTTTGGAGCACTAATTTTCGGATTTTTCTTCACTTTTCTTACTATGGCTCTTGCATCACGATCACTAAGCTTGTGTGGACGACCACATCGAGATTTGTTGAGCACATTTCCACGCATAACGTAATTTCTATAGATTTTTTGCACAGTTGACCGAGGTTTTTTAACAATTTTGGCAATTTCGGAATAAAGATTTCTTTTCACCTTTCAACTTTACGATAAGATTTCGAAGTTCTAAAGATGTTTCCTTTCCCTGGCTCATTTTGTTGAAGTTACAATGTTGAAAAATCGCGGGAAATGAAGATTAGAATTTAGAACAACACGTGTCACCTCAAACTAAGGTGATCTTCGAAAAAAAATTTGTATGCAAATTCTTATTATCAGCCAATCGAGTGTATGCAGACTTTTGCGACGTGACAATCGCTACACATTTCACAAAATTTCCCAGTAATTATTATTTCTGAACGTTTTTATTGTGAAAAGCATATTGTTTCGCTGAAATTGAAAGATCGATATAATTTTTCAAATTGAAACTTAATCAGTTTTTGAGATAACCCTATTTTGATAGGTGTATGTAGACTTTTGTGACTGACTGTATATATTGGGAGAGAGTGAGCTAATAGTAGGAATTGAAAAAGAATGGTTGTTTTTTAATCGAATGCAGTAATGATCAATTCTTAAGATAAACAAAAGGAAAAAAAATTCCACTTAGCTTTTTTATTTATTTTTTGTATCAACATTGTTCAATTTAAGGTATGCAAAAAGAAAAACATCAGAAGCACTAACATACTAATTTATCGTATGACAAATATTTTAAGATAAATAGCCGTAAAAAACATGCTGAATAATATGTATACTTAAGGAAGAAAAATCACAATATTTTCGTTACCATATTTGCATCTTTGTATCCATCAAGAACCAACTTTTAAACAAAAATTCTTCCTAATCTATACATCGACTGCAATATAATTCTTAATTGATTCGCGCGTTTCTGTCTTAGAATTGAAATGCTCAAAACTGTACATTTTCTTATCAATAAATAATTTTCTAATAATTTATTAGTCTATGTTGAAAAAAAATAAAGTTTCAAAAATACTAAAAAAAATAGGCTGGGATAATTTCTAAAACAAGATATCAATCATTGGCATGGCCAAGTAATTTTAGCGCATTTTTCACATGTTGTATTTTACAATAATGCAACTATGAACTTTTTGCTAACAGAAAGTAGTACTGTACTACTCCTCTAAATGTACTACTATTGAGTTGAAAAGAAATAATGACAAAAATTCTGTATCAGCACTATAAAAAAGCAAAAAAAAAAAAATTTTTTTTTTTACAGAAGCTACAAAAGCCCGGACAAGGTGACTTAACTCCTTGTCTAAGCATAAAACTCGCTTCTATGTATTTATTCTTTTAAGTTTAACAAGAAAAGTATATACAATTATAATAATAACTTAACTACTACATTACTTAAAGTTTATTTAGCTTATCTAACAAAGGCTTATGGAATGAAAAGAATGACTCTTATACGTAAACACTGATGGTGTAGTCAGTCAATTTTCCAAAGATTGCATCGATAGTGGTGCCAGAATCAGTTGTTGGGGGGTTCAGGTGGTGATTGAATGTCGAGGTCAAACTCCGTTTTCAAATATGTTCTTAATGTACCGTTTGCATTAGTCAAATCTTTGTCATTGAAATCTCCGCACAAGATCACATTTAAACTAGTAAACCAGATGGCGTGTTGATGTAAGAAGAAAAATTTGTAGGAAAATTCGGGAAAACTATGGGAAAATTTAAATATGATTCGGCTCATCTAGGGCACAAATGCGACCAAATTCCGAAAACCCGAGGTCAATTGGTTGCTTATTGGCTGAGAAAAAGGTACGACAAAATATGGAACGAAGACGAAGACGAAATTTGCGTTCTAATAGGCGCTTTTGTCCACTACGTGAAAAACGCGCTAAAAACGAATGCTAGGTTCGAAAAAAACAGTTGATGAAAAGTATGAAACTGGCAAAAGAAGAAATGAATAAAAATAACATTAAATTGTTCCCATAAAAACAATAATATATAAAAATAAAAAGATTGAAAATTTCAGAAAAAAATCTGCAAAAATATTTTAAAGATATGTGTCAATGGGTCAAACTGTAAGGCAATAAAAGGGAGACATTTTTACTGAAAATGTTTCTGACAGCAAGTATGGACCTAAAATTAAAAAAATTACATATTTGATATTTTAATTTCATGTGACCTGCGACAACATCAATATTCAAGATATGGAATTACCAAGTAATCAAATAAAAAAATGACGCTAATAAATTCTTGCTGCTCACCATTCGATGTGCGGACCATTATTGAGAAACCATTATTGTAATTTATAAAGAAATGCACTAACTGTGATTTCTAGATTTACAACGAAATTAGACCCATAAATCGTGTACAGTGACCAGGGACGTTTTAAGGCATAGGCATGGGCCAAAATGTAGGCCTGACGTGTCCCAACATTTGATAAACTCTAGCTTAGAGTTGAAGTCGTATTGAATGATGAACACTCGTATCTGTCATTCAAGCTCATACTGACTTGATGGACAACTGAATATGAACTGTTAATTACTGCCAGGTGTGGCAGCTTTGGGTATTGAGCTCCTCAAAACACCTGTAAATTTAATCTAGTCTTCTATCAATTATACTGTAATCTCTACAATAAATGAGATTGCGCTATATATACTTTCCTTCCTTATGTAGCATTTTTAATGGCCACTAGTATAAATACTTATAACAATAAAATTTTATTACAATTTTATAGCTAATTCATTAATGCTTCAATTTTATAACATTGTCTTTTATTTCATTTTTGTTCATCTAAATTTCTTCGAAATACTTTATGTTAAAAGTTATGTGAGTTCAAATATTTCACCTTAGACGATGGGAAAAGGATTTTGACTCCAATAAAATTAAGGAATAATAAAATGCGTTCAACAAAAGCCGTTTGCATGAAGAAAATGAACAACTTGAAGGAATCATTTATATCTTTACATTTATTTTATGTTATTATGGGTTATTATTGAGAATAAAATTAGAAATAGTCTATAATTGATGAAAAATATGAAATTTACGTCGCACACGGGAACTATCAAGAAACATTTTGTTCACAATACTTCTAAATGCTACCACAATTAAGTTAAACTCGGGGGAAAAAAAGGCAGAGATAAAACTTCTTTATGTGTATTTTCTCTTTACTCAGATGATTAAAAATAAACGCTATTTCATTGTATGCCTCCGCACAGGAATGTATACCAACAATTAAAAGAAACTGTATAAAATATATATATCGATATCCACGTACTTTTTTCAATTCTTACTATTAGCTCTCTTTCCTCTCTCTCTCTCTATATATATATACATATATATATTTATTTATATAACTTGTGTGTGTTCAAATTTTCAATCATTAATAAAATACTTTCAATGATCCAATCAAATTCAAATAAATT
>BMAO01000350.1:0-18948 GCA_019973975.1 Trichonephila clavata | reverse complement strand
AAACAAAGAAAACAATATGAAGGCAATGTAAGTTACCGTTTCAAAAAGTGTTAGTTACCAGAAAAATCATAAGAAAACTTTTTATTTCGACAAATAAAAAACATCTAAAACTTCGGTGAAAGGAACAAATTTATTTTTTGGAAATTACAGGCAAAGTTTCCAAAGCGTATACCCATATTCGAAGTCTTAAGAAATGTTTTAAATTAGAAGCAAGCTTGATAAAACCATTTCACTCAAGATTTACTTTCGAAATTTTTGTCCTAACAAATAAAAATAAAATTAAAAAAAACGCTACTCATATTGAAAATCGTAATTTTTTAGGAAAAAAAAACATTTCGCTGGTAAATAAGTTATCAACAAAAAAAAAAATTAAAACGCGTAATATTATATAAATAAAAAAATAACGGAGAGAAATCTAAATTGAACACAAAGTAAGAAACATTTCATAACGAAAAGTAACGCATAGTTGGGATTTTACTGGAGAAGATGGAAACATGAGTTATAATTTATTTCTCCAAAAATAGTAACCACTTCATTACCGATGACGTCTTAGCACGTTTATTTGGCTTAAAATTCTATGAAAATTTACCATAAAAGCTAGATTTTAATAACAATTCAACAAATTCAAAATTGTAGGTCAAAACGTGCAAAATAAAATCCACGAATAGCCTCAGAGTATCCGTTTTCGCTTATAGCTGTTTTTATTACGCTTTATGGCCATCTTCAAAATTATTCTAATCCACATTTTTTCGAAGTTGCCCTCGATTAAAATTTTTACGAGCTCCAATTAATAAACAAATCCTTGAGTTTTAAAATCTGATTCTGTAAACATTTCACGAAAAGATATTCAACACTCTTTTAAACATGCAATATAAATAGGTCATTTCTAGACGCCAACGCTATTACAGTCGATTGACATGTGAGTCTGTCTGAAAATTTTACGCGTTTTACTGTAGGCACGATTTGATATTTTATATTCCGTGAAGGAGAGAAAAATCCTGGGTTGAAAAACGTGGGTGGAAAGTTTCTTTTAAAGTATTCGATAGTTTTTTGGATTTCTCTCAGCGATAAAGTGAGCGTAAAATGTCATGTTGGTACCAAAGAGATAATAAAATTATTTTGAAGATGAATTCGCTTTTTAAAGATAAATGATACGCAGTATAGACGCGTTGACGGTTAAGTGAAAGTTTATTTTTCTTGTGAAGAAAATTGTAAAAAATATATGAACTTAGATAATGTTCTTTTAAATTGGATTAATAAATTTTTGAAACGGAAAGAGTTGTTTAAAAATACATACAAAACATATTGGAGTATTTTGTTTTTCTTCAGCTATACTTAGCTTTAAATTTATTTGAAACATTTTTTTTTTGTTTAGTACATATGAAATTACATGATAAATTGTTCTGCATATAGTCACTTGCAAAGAACAGCTTTAGACTCTTAAGCGGCATAAAAAAAGAAATTTTCATCTTAAAATTATCATGCTATTTAAAAATAAAACTCCATCATTAACTTTATAGAATAAAAACATTTGTAATATAAGTATTACAGTATTAAGATGCAGATCTAACAGCCAGGAGCTTAAGGTGTTTGAACATGTTGACCAATTTTGACCAAAACACAAATTTTTGGTTCTTTTTTATCATATTGAATAGAGCAATCTTTTGTATTAAGGAGATGTATTATTTTTTTTACTTTACTAAGTTGAACCTCAAATTTGAAAAACTGGAATTGGTCTTTAATCACCAGAAGTGGCAGATAAATTGTTCAAAATCAATTTTGGAGAGTCCGATAACTGAAAATATGGAAAAAGTACTTCTATATAACCTTCTTTGCATCTGATATTTATATTATTTTCTAGGGAATGTGCAAAAGTAATTCTAACTGTAGGAGTATTTTTGTGAGTTGTGGCCTGTTATTTCAATAAGCCTCATATGTCACACAATTATTATAATACTTATTCATCAGCTCTAAAATTTTTATATTTCAATAATCATTAAGATTTTAATACATTCCTTAGATAAATGTATGTAGTTTATTTTATAAATCATTTGAATAACCCTTTTCCCTAAACGCTTTGAAGAATTTAAAAAAAAATTGCTAAAATTTCGTTTATAATTGTGATTTTTATAAAAGGTATTGATCTCTAAAAGGTATTTTATGTTTTAGTATTCTATTTTTAAAAAGCTTTCGGAACGTGTTTGGATGCCTGAAATACTCAGTACAAGTTGAAATAAATAGAAGATAAAATATTACAATTTAAATAAATATTTTATAATCATCTTATTTATTTCAATCATCAAATCCTGAAAGATAAAAGAACAAAAACTTAACGAACTGAAAAATTATGTTACGATATTGAAATTGTTACACAAATAATTCATTAAGAATATATTCTAAATTTTATAGCACATTTCTGAAACTCATTATTTTAAAAAATTTTATAGAAGAAGATTGTCATCAGAGGTATAAAAAAATGGAATTTTTTAAGAAAAACATCGAGTTAAATTTTAACCGGTGATTTTTACGATAATTGTTACATTAAGCTTTTTATTGCCGATACTCTTGATTTGATTGAAATAAATGAATATAAAATAACAAATATAATAATAAATTGAAAAATATTGTTTTTTGAAGTGTTATTTTAAAATCAAACTCTTTTCTAAAATTTTCAAACATTTTATGTTTTGCCACTTTCTTACAATTATTTTACCACTTTTATTAATGTACGAGTAATTCAAAGAAATTTTATAAGTTTGAATTACATATAAAATATGTTTTAAAACTCAAAATTCGGAATATTCAAAAAACTATTGTTATTCGAACAAAAAATAAACAAGACAACTTAATTGCTAATTATTTGCTCTATAACGCTACTTCGTGAATACATTTTGAAGTTGACATATTTTCCCAATAGAATGTTATTCTTAGATCATAGATAAATGGCTGAGATATCATGGTCATTTCAAACATGAATGTAACAAAAAACACAATTGTCACAGCAAAATGACACAAAAAATGTGTCATTAGTACAATGCCGCTGGTATAATTTTGTATCCGATTACTAGTAATTTTATAGGTCATTAACGCTGCAGAAAATAAGGTCAATATCAACAAATTGCGTGCTGATAAGTTTTTATCTTGCGATCAGAATATTTAGTAACGTTGAAAATTTAAAAATTGCTTTCAATTTGAATGTATGAAAAGAATAGTTTCAACTACCATAGAATATATAAATAAGTTATATTGCAAATATATACAATCTTATGATTATTTCAATAATATTATAACATGGATTTGAAATTTAGAACATGAAAATGCACATGTTTTTAGTGAAACTAAATCAAGAAAAAGAAATACGATTTTTGTCGGTATCAAGAATTTTTTCTGAAGGATTTTTATCGTAAAATAATTCGATGCAACAATATTGGTAATTTCAGTAATTTGAAAACAATTTTTCAGTTTTAATTATTATTATTTTATGAACGATATTTAAGAATATCTTTAAAAAAAAACAAAAAAAAGCACTTTAATCCTTCAAAAGATACGTATATTTTTAAAAGTATTGAATACTTATAAAGAACAACTATAATAATGTTTTTCAGATTAAAAATATTTCGCTGTTAAATAACCACTTTTTATAGTAAAAGTTAATGAAAATATTTCGTTACTTGCTTTAATTTTCAAAAATAAATTTTGTTAAACTGAATGAAAGATTTAATTTTCAGGTGATTTTTTTTCTAAAGAACTAAACATATTCCAGTCGTTGGGTTTCTCACAGCCATCGGTTGACGGGACCTTTTCATCTGGCATCGTCCCGTCAACCGATGGCTGTGAGAACCCATCGACTGGATTTCACACGTATGAGCCGGAGTCTCGATTGCAATTCGAGGTACCACAGACGAGCCACCCAAACTCAACAGAGTAGAAAAGTCCGTTGAAAACAACAAAGGGAACGGTTGTGTTTGCCTGCTCCCTCACAAATAACATATTTTGAACAAGGAGATAATCAATAGCGTGAATAACTTCTATTTAAATGTATATTACGTAAAATACGGCGTATTACGCGCACTTTTAACACAAAAATAAGATTCGAAATGTACGGGTGCGCATTATATGCAGGGTATAAAAATTAAAGTTTTAAAAATTAAAAAAAAGCTGAGTTTAAAAAAAAAATTAGGTTCCTACTTATGTCGAAATATTTTCTATTGAAAAAAATGACATACTTTATAAACGTAAAGGGTTGTAGTTATAGAAGTATACCATTTCTTAATAATCTTGGGATAATACCTCGAATAAATGACTTCAAAACGTAAGAGCATAACACACTTACATTTCAGGTTTCGTCGTAAAAAAAGAAGGTGCGCGTTTATACGGCGAATTTTACGCACTGTAATTAAGGGGTCTAAGGACTCTTAAATTGAACTTTTTTCAATTTTTTGAAAAAAAACATATGTTAAAGCCTCAACATTTCTGAGCATTTTGATACCAAATTGTTGTTGATACTGTAAAAAGTTCCGAAGTTATTGAGAAATAACTAGAGAAATTTAAACAAATCCCTATCTCTTTCGTATCTTTAACTTCATTTTTCTCAAAACAACAAATTTTAGCTTGCGCGCAGAAATTCTCAGAAACTATTTATGAGATCGATTTGAAATTTCATACACGTGTTCAAAATATGGCTCTTCATAACTTATACTTCAATTTTCAAAAAAAAAAATTAATAAATTTTTTTAATTTGAATTTGAATTTATTTTTTTCTTAAAATTTTAAAATTTTCGTTGTAATTGTATTTAAAAAATATATTTTTTCTCTAAATTTTTAAAAAGTTTGTATAACTTTGAAAGTGAACATTTTATACCAAGTAAAGTTAATTTTGTAAATTTTGATCAATTTTGTACTTCAGACTTTTGCGCGCTGTAAAATACTAATTTTCAAATTTTTGAAAAATTGTCCAATTTTTATTTCCTTATAAATTTTAAAAAATTTTCTCAAATTCTCCGGAAATTTGAGAACGAATGTAAATATATGTGATTATCATGTGATAAAAATTTCAAATGATTGTTTTGCTTTATTGCTAAGTTACATTGGTTTCAAGAAGGATATTTTTTTCGAGTGCACAGATATATGTTAAGGTCCTAAGACCCCTCAATAGCTGTGACGTAAATAAATCAATTATTTAATTTCTTAATCCTCACGCTACCATTAATTTTCTTAAACATTACACCGACCATGAGTTTGCGACTGTAACAACAAGGCTACCCCGGCCACACCAATTTAATTAAAACTATAAAACTTGAAATTAAAAATTTTAAAAAAAATTAAATTTAAATCTTAATGTACCTAAAACCTTTATAAAGTTCAAAATGAAAAAATAATAGACTAATAATTTATCTTGAATTGTATTTGCTACTTTTACTGAGATCTTCGAATAACATACCATTCAAATCAGACAAAACATTTACAAACAACAAAAGGAAAAAAAATGCAACCATATCAGGTATCACTCCATTTTGTTCAAATTTACAGGCGTTATCGGACCTTACACTCAACTGTAACACATACCCAATACTTTCCTATTCTAAATTTATCCTCTCTTACAAAGTGTCAATTGTGTGACACTTTCGCGCGTGCGAAAGTGACGGAAGACACTTGAACAATGGAACAATCGATAAGATCGGTGACTGTTCGAAGAAACAATGCGATCAAAACGCGAATAGATTAATAGAGGAACAGAAACGATCGTCTTGACACTGTTTTTATAATAAAATCGTACTTTTGGTTTGATCGTAATCTAAGCACAGCCCCGCCTCAGAGGAACAATACTTTTCTTTAATTACGTCCAAATAGCCACTTAAAAATTTGATATTTTTCATGAAACATTTCATTGTTATTGGGAAGAAAGAAATTGAAGACTTTTTTATATGGGTCGATGAAAGCACTCATTTGATTTTTAAAAATAGATTGCCATTTTAATGTAATTATAGTTCCCATTCAGAAAACTATGAGTGCATTGAAAAAATGAATACGACATCATATAATGCATTGAAAAAGTGAAAAAGGCATGGAGTGCATGATATCCCACCACTTTGGGTGAAATAACTAAGAACTGCAAACACACACACACTTTTAATAAAAGAGGTTTAAATTATATAAAAAAACCTCACATTAGTTATAAGGAAAAAAAGCTATCAAAATATCAATGAAATCTCTAAAAACTTGAAAAAAAAAAATTAACTAACAGTAAATTTCTTGGAAAAAGTTTGATTTTTGTGACCTAGGATTAACTAACTGAAACCCAGTGGCTGAGTGGTTAGTGCATCGCGCTTCCACACCACATGTCCGAGGTTCAAACCCCGGGCTGGGCAAGGTCGACTCAGCCTTTCATCCCTTCAGTGGATCGATAAAAGGATCACCAAGCTTGCTTGGGAACTTAACACTAGGGGTTTCGCATCAGACTGACCACCTGACCGGAACATCTGCTCATGCACCTCAGGGCCCAAGGTCACGCATACCGAGTTGGGCACAGTAGACCTTGGCCCTCATGGGATGTTGCACCACAAAGTTAAAGATTAACAAATTAAATTATTTTTTAAAAAAATATACACAATGTGACGTTTAGGAAAATTGACGGGTAGCGTGAGAGTTAAGAAATTAAATAATTGATTTATTTCGTGCAAATCTAGAAACCACAGTATGTAGAGTCGGTTACAAGTTATTCAAATAATTGACTATTTCCATTCTACAGAATATGTTATTAGTTTAAGAGGAGGCCAACACAACCGTTCTTTCCAGTGTTTCAAAAGGACAAAAGTGACCCCCACTCTGTCAGGATGGGGGCGATCGCCTCTTACACCTCGAATTACACTCGGAGTTTCGGCTCGGTTGGAGTGGTGTTTTTCTCACGGCCATCGATTGCCGGGGCCATGTCAGATGAAAGACCCTACAATATCTTCGAGGTGTACTTGTCAATATGAACGGGGAAATTCTATCCACATAAAAAAAGCCGATTTTGCAGCTTCATGGCGGGAAAGAGTAACAACAAAAATATATTCTAAACTACAAAAATATAATCACGTTCTGGAGCGTATTTTTGATTTGATGCACTAAAGACGCGTTTCATGAAATTTATAAAAATTATGTTGTTATATATATTGTCCAAGTTGATCAACATAACATCAGATCGAGGACCACGAAATTCATCGTAATAACGGAGGATTAGATTAAGTCTATTCTTTGGGCGCCGCTTTGATCACCATGCAAGTTAAAGAATGATTTCGCTCCAGTACGATTTCATTCCGCCCCCCCCCCCCAGTTTTGATGGAGAACATCCCTTTGTATAGTCAGGGATCCTCTACCACTCTTCTCCTACCACCAATCTTTCGAGAGGACTTTCAACTCTTCGAATACTTAAGAGTACTTCTATGCCGCACAGGGGTACCATATCTTTGCAAACATCCATGCCTTCTGCGGCATTCGAGCCCAGGACCTTCAGTACAGCAGTCATCTCGTCTGGTCGGCATAAAAATTAAAATACTTTACTACTTGAAATTATTTTTTGAAAAATTATTTCTACATATTTATTATGCAAATGCTTTAAAATCAGCACAAGAGGATATCTGAAAATTAGATCTATATATTTAATTTCTATGATGAATTGACGATATGATACATACAAACAAATTCATTGGATTTGTTTAGATTCTTTTTATATATTAATGCAGTACTGATAGACAATATCAAATTTTCACGAGAAAACAAGAGCGTAGCTACCCCCGTATCAAGGATACGGGGCCCCTAAGCTTCAGGGGCCTCAAAATGTGTAAGCAAAAAATATCCTAAATTATTAAGGGGATTCAAAAAAGGGGCCGCCCAAGAAATTCCGATACAAGGCATACTCAGGGCTAGCTACGTCCAGAAAGAGAAAAGCAAAAAACCTTTTACTAAATTACAAAATGATTAAAAAGAAAAAACTTCAATCCTGCATCAAGCAAGTTTTAGAAAACAAAATGATAAAATTTTTTACTTGGCTAACTAATAAACAACACACCTACTTTCTAAGTCCAAAGACATACCTTTGTGAAACATTTTAAACATATTCTACGTCTGTTCATCAAATAGTTCTTTTACCTCGGGCAGCAAAAATAATATCTCGCCCAACCTCACGTGTAAACTTCATTTTAAGCAAATGCAAAAATAAACTTTTACTGAATTGACAACTAAAAGCTTCTTGCTTGTCCTGACCTTTAAAAGCATTCTTTGACCTTTAAAAGATCAGAAGTTATTATTTGACAAGGAATCCTTCCACCCGTTACAAACTCTGTCAAAAGATAGCTAGATTTAGTATTTATTTCGATATTTTTATACTTCTTTTGGCAACACAGTACATAAAGAGCGATCGTGACTGTATACTCGAGTGAGTATTGGCAATCAACGGCTTTTGTCAAACAGTCGTAACTGATGATCCTAAGCCTTTTTATAGTCACTTTTAAACCTTTCTTGCTAAAATCTTATTTTATGGTTGAGAAGATAAGTACAAATCAAATTTCTTTTTTAACAGGAATTTTATCGAAGAATTAGAAATATTCAAAATAAAAGCATGAACCCAAGTACATAACTTTTTGTATTTGATTTGAATTTCTATAGATAAACTTATAATGCAAATAATTTCGTGCAAATATTAACAGGTATAACTTATAAACTAACTGTTGATATAATTGCAAGTTGTTTTAAATGAATACAAATTAATTAATATTAGTTTGTAAAATTTAGTTAAGTTATTAATAAAATTAAAAAATGAAGATAAATTTAAATTAATTTATTAAAATTATATTTGAGTTATGAAATATTATTGCACATTAAACTGAATTTTATTACATGTGATATATTACTTTAATATTTTTTCCATCACAAGGCAAACCGTCTTTAAGAACTGAATATGTTTGCGTGCTTTTTGTTATTATAAGGTTCTCTTAAAACTATTTTAAGAACCTCAATAAGAACTTAGTTTTTTTTTATTATAATTTAAGCTCCTTGAAGGTGTTTCTCTAACGAATAAAATTAATTTCCGTTGTTAAAATGTTTTTACGTAGAAAACACGACTGCAAACACCTTTAAGTGGTAATTGTTAGACTAAAAATTAAATAACACTTGAGAAAAACAATTTTGTGAATAAATCAGTCTAATCTTATTCAAAAATAATTAAATGCGAATTTATCTCTTAATGGCTAAATTTAATTTTGAATAGATTGATGCAGTATTAAAGTTAATTATTTCGGAAGTTTTCAAAAATTTTAATCCACTATTAAGTTTGTATAGTTCATATTTCAATCTCTAAAATTGATATAGCAAATGATCTTAAGCATCCATTAAACTAAATATTCAACAATTTTCATTTTATACAACTACTTTTGAAGATGTTATTTTTATGATTCCTTTTGCCAGCGAATTGAAGTTTATACCAACATCCAAAATTAGAAAGCGGTTGTTATAATCAAAGAGACGATCAAACAATCAATTTCTATAAAATAGCAATTTAAGGAATTAAATAAACAAAAACAACCTTAAATAAACATATACAAGCACAAAGAAACATCTCATGTTTCTTCTGTGTATCAAGAATTGCTTGATAATCATCAACATTTAGTCTAAGGATTAGGAATCACTTGCGGCGGTTGAAAGGCTAATACTTTTACTTGTTCACCTAGTTATCTCCTAACAGGTGCTGAAGTATAGTTAGCGATTACAAAAACAAGAAAGAACCTTAATTTCTTCCGAGCCACAGGGCAAGTATATCATCGATCGCACCATGTGAACACGGCCTGTCGGTCAAACAAAACACTTTTTACCCACCGCGTTTGCCCTTTATGTGGACAATGCACCAGCGATTAGTGATCAAAAACCTACTTCACCAATTCCACAACAGGTTTTATAATTCTGGGAAATCAACCCCATCAGTACAGAAGGTATTTCATAACGGATCGATGCAATAGCTTGGAGGTCCCAATTATCCTGTTACACTGTCCTCACTCGATTGTACTCGGGTATCCCCAGATATATCATTGTATTTCCTATGTGAATGACATTAATTACTCTGTCAGGCCCAGCAGACAGGTCCAGCCTCTCTCTTCATTGGTATGCAGCGCCACCTTGGACAGTACTAGGAAATTCTCATGCTAACTAGCGGTGGTCCCTTCACAGAACCAGTCATACTCAAAGTGCAGTAGCAACAACCGACAGACATACTAATTATCGAGAGGTAATTTCTTTTCCTTTTAAGTTTTGTCTTCGTTTTTCCAGACGTGAGGATGCCGAGAGTGTGAAGAACTCGTCAGTGGATGGCGTACTGAAGATGGATCGCTCAAAATGATTCATTTGCTTTCAGCGTTTGGAGCGTATATGTTACATGAGTTATATCAAAGATACAGGAATTTAAAGGGTAAATCACCTCCAAGAGGGGATTGGTGGAAGGAATTTTATTCGCTATGCATTTAATGTCAACGTGCAACATATAATAATTAGTATTTATCAACACTCAATCATTTCCCAAATTTGGATATAAAATATTTATTGGGTTCGGAATCCCTTTGTGATAACGGATACGTATGTAGAGGAAAAACTAATTTTGTTCTGCAATCGAGATTTAATTTCAAAACCATTCGGGAGAGTCAATTAATTCAATTTGGATTAAAATTACAGGCAATTACATCATAATAGCATTAAAAAAAGCTTTAAAAATATTGCTACAACTTTCCACATTTTATTTGAGTGACTTCGGATTTTCAACATTAACAAATATAAAAATGGAAAAAAAAGATCAAGACTTTTAAATGCACATGAAGAAAAGAGTGGCATTATCATTTTTACAACCAAATAAAAACAAAATTATCAAAAGTCATCAAGCTCAAATTTCGCATTCAATACATTCTTATAATTAATTTGTATCTAATTACTCAATAAACATTTTGTTGGCTTTTCCGTACATATTTTATTTAATATTGAAAAAAAAATGATAAAATATTTTACGCAGTGTATTATAGATAAATAAAAGTCCTTTGAACTTATTTTATTGTTAGTGTAATGAAATTTTTTGAAATTCTTGAAAGTGTACTGAAACAGAAAAAAAAAGGTTGAGAATTAATGCATTAAAGGTACAAAAAGAAATTCCTATCAACAGTCTATTTAAATCTGAGTCACATTTGACAACACTACCATTTAAACTGGCATCGCGTTCTCTCTTTTATTGCTATGAAAATATATAATATATATTTAATTAAAGATTTTCGATATAGAATACTCGTAGTTCCACTTCAGAAATCTTTTACGGTATCAAGTTTCGTATTCACAATTATTTCATATTATATTGATCATATATCTGAAAATCTATTTCAAAATTATAATTACTTTTTATCAATAGGCTCATTTAATATTGGCTCATTTACTGACATCATGCTATTGGCAACGGACACTGTAATTTTGAGCCACGGTCGAATGCGACACAGGGACGATATTCTCCTAACTTCCACACCATGCCAAGATAAGGACTTTGAGCCACGACATTTAGCGTACATCAACCCCTTTATAATGGGGGGGGGAGAGACATGCCCTGTGACATCAAGGTTAAACCCTGAGACGCGACAACGCCGTCCACGAGTATTTTTTATCATATCCACGCCCACTACCGGCACACGAGCAAAGTTTGTAAAACAGTTTGATTTTAGACATGTAAGCAATGTATTATAATTAAAATATCAATAAAGCATCCTTTTTCGTCATCATCTGTGGTTCGTTCAATACATACGAATCTTATGTAAATCATTTTATCATACAGTAGAACATCGTTTATCCGAATCAATTGGGACCGGACTCCGTTCAGATACGCGATTGTTCGGATAACCGAAAACAGAATGCGATCCATGCAGTATATGAAACCGGACACTATACGAATATTGAAAATCATCACATGCGGGAAACGTGCTTGAAGAAAAAGCAAAATCAGAGCAAAATGTCGCAATTTTACCTTTATTAAACAAGAAAATAATCACTTATTTTTCGCTGTACCATTGTACATCTTCGTTTTTTCACTGCAAGGTCTCTGATTCACTTGAGCAGCAGTATTTGAGTAAGACAGCACTCGGATTGTTGTTCGTACCACTCCATAGCTGTCTCTAACGCAGAAACACGTCAGAATTTAATGGATCCTTGCTACTTTCGGTGTTGTTGTTGTCCTCGTCTTCATCCGTTTCATTGTCGACAGGTTTGGATTCTTCTTGCGCGGAAGTCACATCATTTAGCATTTGAAATCCACAGTCTTCTGCACCGCATGCCATCCAGGTTTCTACATCAACAACATTCAACAAAAGAGCACGTATGCACCTCGTAACTTGGAAACAAACTGGCCTAATATTCCGCGCATATGTTTACCAAATCACACAAATTAAATTCCCCAAATATCCCTCACCTTAGGGTTTCCCGTCACTTTTGTCCTCACGCGAAACAACTGTTCAGCATTACACTGTTCAAAAACGTATCCGGACTTTGATCCGGATATTTGACGCTCCGGATAATAAATGTTCGGATAAACGACGTTCTACTGTATATGTTATGTTTTTACAATAGTAGTTTTATCATTTGGATGATACTCTACTTTATGTTTGACACGTCGTTCTATTTAAATCATTATAAAACCCTAATATAGAAGAAAGAGAAAATGATTGAAATAGAAAGATACTGATACAAGAATACTATGCCAATATACCAGCGGTTCTTAAATTTTTCCCTCCTTTATGCATCAGGATGGCATCGAGGACCCACAAAATTTTGAACATCCCTCCTCGACTTAATATTCTTGTTCAAAAAACGAGTTCTAGAAGTCTTTTCATTGGGCACTATTTAGTGATCTAGTCTAGTAAGGCGCATCTTTCAATTTTTCCCTGAGGACTTTCAGTGTCTGTAAAAAACAGAAATCTCAATGCCACATGAGAGACTTCGTTTACCCCCTAGAGAAGCGCTGCGGACCTCAATTTAAGAGCCGCTACAATATACTATTTAAAAAAAGTTCTTGTGGAAATACATCCATTTATTACTTTACGGCAGGGTTTCTCAAACTGTGAGGAGCCCCTAGGGAGGCGTGAAAGCCCTATATGTGTGTGGGGGGGGGCGAGCATAACAAAAAGTCGAAAATAAAATATTATTTTTTTTTTTAAATTTATTGAAAAATAGCAAAACAAAATGCCTTCTGACACATTTACACTGATATTATTTCCTTATAAATGTATCAGAACTGTACAAGGTATTTGATAATTTATCAATACTAAGAAAAGAATAAGTTTAATAAAGTTACTAGTGACTTCCATAGGCTTGTCATTTTCAAAATTATACACACAATTTAATACATATCTTGATAATTTGTACGGTTTATAATTAAAGTCGTATTGTAGCTTTAGTGTCATAGTACATTATTTTATTGCATTCATTGCATTGTTATTGTAAAAAGGGGGACGCGATGAAAATTATGACTGAAAATTAGGTCGCGCAAACATTGAAAGTTTAAGAAGCTCTTGCTTTAGGGTAAAATCTCTAGAAACTCATTACAGATTTAATTGTTACATTATTAAATGTAAATTTATAACAGCTAATTAACAGTTGATATTTTCATCTAATTGTTTGGAATATACCTGCCTGTCGTTATGACTCAACTTTTTAACGGTTCAATTTTCAAGCCATCATGTGTGAGTCAATTAAACGTTACAAATAGTTTAAAACACAGATAAAGACTTAATAATACACATTACGATGTTATATTGTGACCAACAATTAAAAATCTTGCTAATTCTAGTCATTTATAGAGTTGTACTCGAAATCATCAAGAAAGACTACATTTACAGGTTAATAAATCAGAAAATTTCACCAGCGTTGATTGAAGAAATCCTACTGTCCTGCTCTATTTGGTGAAAGGACAGGTTTTTAAACGTATATTTCCAAGGCGTGGTGAGAATAGTACTGTTACTTAATACCCCACGCACTTTATTCTTTGCCTTTGAGAAGGCCGGCCCGAGTAAATATTTAATTATTATGTTAGAAAGAGCACTGAAAGAAGTTCTTCATTTAATTTTGATTTATGGGAGATAACTTGATTTTTAGCAAGATAGCAAGTTTTTTTCCTCTTTCATGGAAAGAGGAAGGCAAGTTTTGTTACGACACATAAAGTTTCTTCTAATTGGGTGATAAATGCTTTCGAAATTGAAGGCATCCGTGAAAAAGTTTTTTAAGCAATTGGAAACATTGTAGTTTTATTTTCTGTATAAATCTTTTTTAAAAAAAATTACAGGACAATAGTTTGAATTCTAATTTATATAAAAAAGAATATATCTATCTTGTAACATATCTATTGTTTAAAGATATATCTGATATTGAAAGTTGCAAACAAAAGTGAAGGATATCAAAATTTGGTCTTTAAATATAAGCTCTTGACAAGGAAAATATTTAAAAAAAAACAACCAAAATAAGGATTTTTTTTTGCATTTTAATCGATGACAAAACACTTTTAATAGGGGAGAGTGCCCTATTTTTCTGCGTATTTTAAAAACATACTCCGTTAAAACAACTTAATTATGAATAAAAAATTATGTTTAGCGTAGATTACAAATTAATTTTTTTTTTCGTATAGCAAGTGAAAGTTGCTTACACAAAATAATTATTTCTATTAAAAACTTGTAATAATCTGAACAACTATTTCAGATTTCCTTTTGTTTTCATAGAATTTCATGTTCAATTCTAAGTACATTTAAAACATCCATAATTTAAATTATGATTTCTTTAAATTTAATAAAAATATCAAGTTCAGCTATACTACACTCATGCAATGTAAGAAAAAGAAAAGTAAGGCGAAAAGTGCATACAGTCTCAATATTGCTCACATTTTAACGATAGATTATTTAAATAATAAAATATCGGAAATCTCTGTATCTCATCATTATCATTATATTGGTTATTTTAAATTAAAATTGAGATATTCTAAAATATTTTTAAACAGACCATGGGTCTTATTATTTTGTTCTAGTTAATAATAAAAATTTTACACGAATTCAAATACATATTTTTAGTATAAGTATTTGATCTGGCTCTTTCGCGTGTACTTTTTTTCATATAAATTCCCTCTTTTAAAGTAGTCCTTGTAGGCCACTGACCATAACATTAAAAATCTTTTTTTTTTAACTTTATACGAATAAGGGCTTTATAAGAGTAAGGAAAATGTTTCATTTTATTATATAACTATTAAAAAATATCCTATCAGTCTAAATGCTTACGATGCGGACAGAAATGTAAGAATATTTATATCTGCGATAAAAACCAAAGTGAAAAATATCGTAAGTTTAGCTTGATTAAAATGTAGCGATTTGAAAATTGATTATTGTATACAACACACACACACATCGCAGTAATTCATACATTATCGTGCAAAGTTTTTATCTTAATACATTCAAATGTCTTCGTAATACATTTTACTATTAAAAGAAAGCGATAAGCAATTAAATGACAGTTCACGTTTAGTTAAAAAATATCAAGCGAGATCGATCTAGATTTCCAAGAGTCAATTAATAAGTAAATCAACTTCGCTAATTAGCATATATCTAGAGCTCTTGACTATCTTATCAAAATAACAAAAACTGTGTCAATTGTGACAAGTTTCACAAACGTTACTTGTAGGTCTAGACAAGAATTTTCAATTGGCATGACACGCCTGTTTTTCTTGAGAGTTTTTTTTCAACCCACATGCAAGAGACAGAAATTATTGTTCAATATTTTTACAAGATTCAAATGGCTTGAAAATAAGTCTTTGATACTCAACGAACAGATATATTCTGCCTTTTTCCTGTAAAATCAACGAACGGAAAAACAAATGAAAATGACAAGAAATGATGATAGTAGTTTGTTTTTTCAATATATAAATTTGATAAATCAGGTTAAAATAATTAAATAATAATTCACTGGAAATGTTAAAAGTTAATTTATTAAAAAAAAATTCTATCCCGAAATTTTTTTTCAGAATTAAACTTTACAAAAAGTAGCAGCAATAAAAATTAACACATTTTAATTTGGTTTTCCTTTTTATAAAAATTATATAAAAATTAAATCTTTTTCAGAATGTGTGAATAACAACACACCATTAATACTGAATCATTCGAAGGTGAAATAAAATCAGAAAAACATACATTTCCATACAAGAAATTAAACGAAATGTTTCATAATTTATGAAATATTTTAAATAAAATCAAAATACTCAAAATAATAATAATAAAATAGCTTTCGAAAATGCGATATTTCAAAAATTATATTACAAAATTAACAAGCAAAAATACAAGGTAGGGAGTTTTAATAAATTGAAAAAACAGAAAAAGAAATGAGTCACGTGGTCAGTTAACCATATATTGTACAAATATACAAAATTAAAATAAAATTAATTAGAAATACTGTGTGTTGAGAAATTATTTCTAGTTTTTTATAAACATGTTTTCATGATTTTTCAAAATATACTTAATTGCTTAAAACAGAAAAAAATCCGACGTCATTGTCGATTTAAGTTGAGAAGCATGGGCAATCTTGATTGACAGATAAAATATTCAACCCGAATATTTTTTTTCAAAGCAGTGCAAAACTGAAACTTCACTTAAGGTATCCGACTACTTGCGACAACTATTTTTTTAAAAAAATGGAGATATGGGGATTTTTTTGTTTTTGGATTTGTTTTGTACATTTTAAGAAAATATACTTAAATTAAGAAGAGAAAATAAATTATCACAAAATTGGTAAAAATTTACAAAAAAAATAACATAAACGCGGCTTATTCTGTACCAAAAGTTTATGAACAAATTTTCAATTTTTCGATTCTTATGAGTTGCTATGTTATTCATTTTTGAAATGACCTTCAGGATAAGAGATATTTTAATTTTTACAAAAACTAGAGCACTTTATCATAATTATATTAAATTGCTTAAAAACAGTCATTATATTAACAAAAGGGACTGTACATTTTTCAATAAAACAGTGATTGATAAATCTGAAGGTTAAAACACTTCTACTATTATACAGAACATACACAAAAAATTTCACAAGTTATTATTTTCAAAACTTTTTTTAGCAATCGCTGGCCCCGTTTGAGCATTTTCGAAAAAACCACATTGAGTAAAACGAGTTTTAAGTATGACATCTGTTTAAAGTAATGGCATCAGCTTTTACTAACACACTAGTAGTTTTTGTTACTAGAAACCAAAATAAAAAAACTTGGTTTTTTTATAAAGTTAATAAGATAGCCAATAAAATAATATTTAAAAAAATTGTCCATTTTTGGGGAAAATTCACAATTTTAGGATAATTGGATATCTTAAATAGTATTTTTAGAAATTTTAAAACAACATGAATATACTGAAGTTTCTATACGTGATTTTAGCAGTTTTCTCCCTAAAGTTTGTATTTTCTCCTATTAGTTAAAAGAATGTTAACTAAATGCAATTTCCTGAAAATTATAAACTTTTAACTTATGAAAATTAAAAGATCATTAAATATTAATCAAATTCTTACAACATGGAAAAAAATGCTCACGGGATGTATGAAGAATTTAAGCGCAGTTAAATGAAAATGAAAATATATATTCATTATTAAACGAAAATGAAAAATGAATCAAGAAAGAATGACAGAATCTCTTGAACATGTCTTTCGGTGTCATTGTAGAACAAAACTTTTCATCCCAATCAGAGGAGAAAAAGTCTTTCAAATCAGGATCTCACCACATAGTTCGTGGTTTTTTTTAAAAAAATATTTCGGAACAAATTAGGAAAAATATCTAAAAGGAAATCTTCATTAGAAATCTTTGTAAAAATCTCCAATTTAAAATTATGGAATTTCATTTGATCTTATTTTTTAAAAAATATCATACCAGGAACGAATTATTTCTACATTTTAAATTTATTTCAAGTACACAATTTTAATTTAATGAGTAATTTTTTTTTCGTTATCCGCGACAGTATGAGGTCTCCATTAATTTTGTTTAAAATGCACTAAAATAAAATTATAAATTATTTAAAATTTAGGAATTCAAGCAAAAATTTAAACTATATCATTCACATGCGAATTTTTTTAAAAGGACCGAACATGATTTTTTTTGGACTTGTTCAAACATATATTCAATTTTAAGAACAGAAAAATTATTTCAAAAAAAGTACAGAAATTTCTTCAAACAATATTCCGAAAACGAAAACTTACCTTTTAAATTCCCCGTCAAGGAGAAAGAACTGCAGGAGAAAAAAAAATCCACTCACAAATCAGTAAATCCAAATGCACACACAAAAATTAATCCAACAATTTGTACACACAGTCGGAAATAAAATCAGTAAAATCCGGCAGACCCATATTCTTCATTTTCACTTCAAATCTCATTTCCGGAAGGAAAAAAAGTTAAACCGCAGAACGAAGAAAAAAAATTACCTTATAATATCCGCTCCTAAAAACTCTTACAATCGTAGTAACTTAAATAATGAATGGGAGACAAAATCAAATTTAAAAACTTTTTTCCCTACTTATTTTTTTCTTTACACCTAACCGATTAATGATTTCAAAGAACCGGTTTTACGCAAGTCGGGGGTCAAAAAGATAGCTCTATATCCAGTCCTTAAGTAAGTACTAAGTGCCAAATGAGAAAGCGAAAGTGCGACAGCATCACCGAGCGCGGTTCCAGATGAAGTAGTTAGTTCCAATTCCGCGCAGCGGCGCTGTGAGTCGTGTCCATCTTCCTCTTCTTTATCAAATCAGAAAGACGTTACCTGCATTAGTAAATTGGATTCCCGAATTCGTTTTTTCTCCCTACCTGTGTCGTTTTGCGTGCATTGGTATTCAGTACGCTGGAATAATTCGAATTTTTTTCCTTTTCATTTTTCTTTTGTTTTTCCTCCT